>JAAGWI010004855.1:7768-26839 GCA_012274505.1 Galium porrigens var. tenue
AAGGTGAAGAAGTTTTGGATGATGAGCATGCAGAACTAAATGCAGCTGCAAAGGAGCGTAAGTCAAGGAAAGAACTCGAGGTTTTTGTCAGTGGGTTGGATCGGGATGTTACAGATGAAGATTTGAAAAAGGTATACCGGAATGCTGGGGAGGTAGTTGGTGTCCGCCTTCTCAAGAACCCTTCCACTAACAAGAATAAGGGCTATGCATTTGTGATATTTGCTAATAAGGAACAAGCAAGCCGTGCCTTGTCAGAAATGAAAAACCCTGTTGTAAGATTTCCATTTCATTCTTTTACGTGGTATGAAGTTACTATGAGAGTTGCATAATTCTTTTACGTGGTAATAAGTTAATGTTACTCTGCTCGTTGACTCAGATACGTGGAAAGCGATGTGTCACTTCTCCAAGTGAAGACAACGATTCATTGTTTGTTGGAAATATTTGCAATACATGGACTAAAGAAGCTGTAAGATTGGTTGTTTTTGAAGGATTGCATTTTTAAAAAGGATTAAAATTTTTTATTTTTTTTGCTTATTTTGTTAAATGGTTGCAGATAAAACAAAAGCTGGAGGATTATGGCATTGATGGCGTTGAAAAAATTACTGTTGTAGTAGATCCCAAACGTGAAGGGCTTAGTAGAGGTTTTGCATTTATTGAATTCTCTTGTCATGGTGAAGCTATGATTGCATATAAGAGACTTCAAAAGCCTGATGCTATTTTCGGCCATCCTGAGAGAAGTGTCAAAGTGGCTTTTGCTGAACCATTGCGTGAGCCAGATCCAGAGGTGATGGCCAAGGTTAAATCAGTTTTTGTTGATGGTCTCCCTCCTCAGTGGGATGAAGGTTCTGTTAAGGAGAAATTTAAACATTTTGGAGAGATCGTGAATGTCGTGTTAGCTCGTAATATGTCAACAGCCAAAAGGAAGGATTTTGGATTCGTTGATTTCACTTCGCATGAAGCGGCTGTTGCATGCGTCGAGAGTGTAAACAACACAGAGTTGGTTGATGGGCACTCAAAGGTATAAGTTGATAATTTTCAGTGTCTATGGATAACTAAATTACCTCATAAGAATATTTACATAGCACTTCACGGGATACAAGACGTGCAGACTTTTCAGATAAAAGAAGAAATTATGATAATAGTTTGGTCGGGCATCTGCTGACATATTTTACCCTTTTTAGGTGAGAGTAAGGGTAAGACTTTCAAATCCCTTACCTAAAACTCAGGCCATAAGAGGTGGAATGGCTGGAGGTTTTCGGATCGCTCGAAGCAATGGAGGGAGTCGGCCAATTATAGGTACTATAGCCTGGCTCTACTGTTTCTCTGTTGCAACTCAATACACATGATTCTGGTATGATGTATATGATATGATTGGTGCTTACAGGAAGGGGATCTGGACGAGGTGAACATGCTTTCAACCGACCAAATTTTCAGCATCGCGGGGGTTTCTATCCACCTGGACCAGGCTACATTGATGAAAGGGGTTTTGCTAATAGGCGAATTGATGGTCCATATGATTTTAACAGAGGACATAATTTTGAACATGGTATGCTATGCTATGCTCTCAACCTTTTCTTCTTGGCAATATTTTGTGAAATGATAAATCTGTCAATTTGTATTTCTATTTTGGGTTTTAGTGGTGGTTTGTGAGTAGCTGGCTTATTAGTAATTTCTTTTGCCTTGATGTTTTGCATAAGCAGGGGGGAGGTGGGGCTTCAGGGGTGCTCATCAAGGATCAATCAGAGGTCCACCACCACCAAATCGGCCTAACTTTGATAGATTTGGGCATGGTGGTCCTCGTGATTATGATCCACTGAGGGGGGAAGGTGGAGTTTCAATTGGAGGTCCACAGCTGAACCTGACTAACTTTGATAGATTTAGGCATGGTGGCCCTGGTAATTATGACCCACTCAGGAGGGAGCCTTTCCCTACAGAAGGAGCTTTCAACCGTCCCTATCCTGGAAGTCATATTAATGATCGTCCTTTCTATGATAACCCAGGCCATGGGATTAAACGACCATATTCAATGAGGGTGAGCTTGAATGCTAATTTAATGTGATCTGATCTAATCATGAGGACAAAATCTTATTTATTTTTATTTTTTGGCCCTTCCCTTTTGATAGGATCAGGTTCCTGGTTATAGTATGGAACCTAGCACCCGTCGCCCTCGATTTGAGGATTCTGGTGCGTCAGCTTCTTTTCATGGACATCGCTACCCAGGTTTGGAGTTTCTTTATTCTTTTAGCTTGTGTCTTCCCCGTGTTATGGTATCTGCCACCATACTAATGTTTTCCATGTAACCACTAGATGCTTTTGGAGCTGATGGTGGACACTTTCATCCAGATTATTATGGTTCTGATGTGTGTATCGTCGTTCATTTCCTCTTTTTAATAGAATGATGGGTTTTATGCCTTTGTAATTTATATCCTTTTTTTTTTCTTGTTGGTCAGTATGGTAGAGGTGTTAATCCACCGTTCCCTGGAGGTCGCCTCCCTTATGGACGCGGTTACCACCATTAGGTGTTTGAACTCAGGTAATGTGATGGATTTACTTTCCGATGTTGATGTGTATTGTGTGCAAGCTTTATGTGTTTTTCCAATGTTTTTTTTCAGGTCAAATAAAAGCCCGAGTGTGATCTGTTTGATGAAGAAAGAAGGCCTGGAGTCTTGCTGCAATTGGAAAGCACTTCAGTTTCCCTTGCTTATGCTCTCTCTATTTGCTTTACTTTATTTTTCGTATTTGAAGTCTTCTCTGCATACTTTTCTTCCGCCCTTGAGTTAGAACTACTTGTCATATGGGCTTTAGATAATAGGTCATGCCTTCTAGAAGGAGCTCTGTGGGTACTGTTTGGAGTATGTTGGAGACCTAGGTTTTGAGCTCCAATTGTGGGAAGACGTTTGAGGACATTAGCTAGTCAAATGAGTTATATTTTGCTTTCCTCCATTAAACTTACTTTCATCTTGTGGTAAAAAGTGCACCTGCTGATGTTTAGCCTTCGAGTCTGAAGACTAGGTTGGGTATGAGATCATCTTTTGAGGTGGAAAGTATGGATTGAAGAATAATTGCTCGATCTTGCTCAATAAAGCTCTGATTATGATAAAGTTGGGGACTTGATCGTGACCACCTTGATATCCTTTGTAATGGGAGTATGTTTTAGTTTTTGACTTGAATGACATCAATAAAGAATAGATCCCATTAAGGTGTATTTTGAGGTTGAACATGGCTTCTCTTGAATCTCATGGTCTTTGGAATTTTTTTTGAGGAGCTTCTGATAATGACTTGTGATGTCTGTAACTCAACTTGTAATGCAAGACCTGACAGTATGTAAGAAGAAATTTATCTTATCATTTTTAGGTCGTTTGGGATAATTATTGTAGTAAATTGAAGGTTTAACAGTAGTCTTGGCATTCTTCATTCCTTCTATTGTGTCAATGCCAACTTTTGGGGAAAACTCATTATTTTTATTGATTCTATATGCCTTTTAGAAAGTTGGAAGGTATCAAACTTTGAATTCTTCCTGAAAGAACGATACAAATGATTAGGTATACTTTAGTTTCATTTGGGATCAATTTTAGTTCCTTTGCAGCCTTCAAAAAGCATACCTGGGGATCCTTTAGGTACCTGTAAATATGTGAGATTAAATTGTGTGACTTGAGTATGGATAATTTGCTTTGAGTTATGGCTTTTATGGTGTGAGTGTTAAATGTTTATACACGTCTAGTTGGCAGTATTGACACTTCATCACTGATGAAAACCCAATTACATGACCCCCACCCCAAAATCATTTTTAGTTATCTCAATTTCCTGTTGATTCTTGGCAGTGGTACCAATGTCGGCGTAGACTTCAGACTGTGGAGGTGTGAAAATTATAGAATCGTAGTGGAGACTGGACACATAAATATTTTGACCGGTAAAACCACATTGTTTTCAAAAATGCGCTGCCCTGTGAAATCATCTCACTAATAGTCTACTAGTCGTATATGATATGTTTGTTATATTGGTCATAGGTTATGTGTAGTTCAAATGGTACGAGTTTAGCTTGTTCTTTCAGATCCAGATTGCTGCTGTATGGTAAGTTGCTTGCTAGTTATCAGATAGCGGCAGTAGTGCTACTGGTTCCGATGGAGTAAAATGCACTTTTTAGTCGTTTTGGCATTAGAGGTTTCTTTTTTTGAGAAAACATAGCAACCATGCCTATGTCATCCATGCCTATGTCATCCATGCGTGGTTTTAGGTGGAAATCTAATTTGTTAACAAGGTATTGCTTAATCTCGTTCAGTTTTACAGAGAATTTGTTAGGCGGTCGAATATTTTTATTGCTTTTATAAACACTTGTTCTGACTCGATGTACAAAAGACTAATATAGTAAGTTGAATAGTTGATTTATTAGTGTTCAAATGTATCTTTTGTAAACTCAAGCCAATGTCTGTAGCAACATCGAATTTATTGTTATCAACCCGTGTTTGCTACAACCTAGATGCACGTTTTTATTAATCTTCCTCAGAGAGCGCATATTACTGGATTGCATGTTGCAAACTTTGGCCATTGATCTTGTTATAGATTTGCAGGACATACTAAATTTATAACCGGGCATTTGGCACTTCAAAGATACTTACCTAACCAAACTAGTGCAATCAAATGAAATTAACAGAGCAAGGCAATCATAGTTTTTGTAAATCATTTTAATGCTATTTTATTTTGGGCCTATTATGATGGTCTCCAACAAAACAAAAAATCACATTAGGAAGAAAAGAATTCAGATTAGGAAGAAACTATTGCTCTAAAACAAGACAAGGTCATTAAAAGCGAGAAAAATTAAGTCGAAACAAGCCTCAGTTGTTAGTAAAGTAACACGTAGTAATAATGTTGATCTTTTGAATCTGGACCATGGTAGACCAATCGTTCCACTGATATCCAATTTCAATGTACAAATTCTCTCTTCTGGTTATATGTACCAGAAACAACAATGCTCGAGCCCTTAAATTCTTCACAATATCATACCACGCGACATGCTTCCAATCCTTTCGTTTGGAGTTACTTCAAAGTGCTGTACCGATTCGTGCCATGCTTTGCCCAGTGATCTTTGAGGTCAAGGGGACCAGAACACAGATCCTTACCATCAGCAGCTAGCCGACTGAGCAATTTATTGAACGCACTTCCACTCATCTTTCTCCCACCAACTCTGGTGTAGCGCTTATTTGATACCTGAGGCAATGGATACATAGACATTGTAGTTGTACAGCATGCAGATTGCCATCCTCCACTCCCCCACTTGTAGCATGGTTGGGGTGTTCCTGTGCAGGAGCACACTGGCACAGGCATGGAAGTTTCATCGAAATTTATCTGGTTCAAGGCTAAATCATCTTTCCATGTAACAATCTGGCCATCTCTTTCCTCATCAGTTTCTAAATTTTGACTGCTGCTCCAACCGTTTGAAGAATGAGGTAGCATATGCTCAGGCATGTCTTCAGCCTGTCTTTTCGATGTTTTAGCAGACTTTGATGAGTTTGCAATGGCATCATCTCCTTCGTGCTTCACTTTATCTGTTTTTGCAGCTTCATATTCAACTTCTGCTACATTTGGGGTATGGCTGGTGGAAGTTTCTACTGGGCTGAATGCACCATCAGGGATGTCATATCGTATTTGCTCCAGGTAATGCAAGTCCTTTTCTTCATCATCAATGGCTGAATCAGAGAACAAGCTATGTATAGAGCATTCTGTGTCCTGCAGAGCTGCAACTGCATCATCTCTCTCTTTCAAGGCAGAATTACGTTCTGCAATTGCTGCATCCCTCTGAAGCATGGCCATGTCTCGCTCAGCAAAGGCCCTCTTTCTCTCCTCCAAGGCCATGTTTCTATCCCGGATGGCAGCATCTCGTTCGGCTGTGATGGCCATATATGTCTTTATACTTGAAGATGAGTTGTCCTACATAAGCATAAGGGCCTGAGTAGTCAATTGCAGCAGAAATTTTCAGGCATGTAGATGATGGGCATTGGATATTATATTACATGAGATTATTCAGACGAGAGGAGATCCCTCTTGTTTAGTTAAAAAACACGAGTACTTGAAACTGAACTTCACACTATGATGCAATTGTATTTTAGTTCAATGTAACCATTTCTATCAATTTCCGGATATTTGCTTCATTTTCACCAATCCAATATGGTGTAATAATTCCATGAAGTTACTCATTTAGTCAAAATGTAAAAGACTGCACACAATAGAACAGTTGACAAAATAAGTACGATATCATACCATCATGTACTGTGCTGGAGAAGCTAGCAATCCATTCCTGAAAAAGAAATTTCTGCATAGAGAAACGAACAATTCTGGGATATTAACTCCTGTACTTAAATAAAAGAGATGCCGACACGAAATCTTATGTTTTTATTTTATTTCAGTAGCTATTGAAGTTCTTAACACACATAAACACAGCAAAACATACAAGAGATCTGGATGATGACTCGTACATCAAACAGCTTCTCAGGTTTTAAGACCTATTAAATAGACGAAAACTACACTGTGCTTCCAAGCAATTACTGGCTGAACGATAATCAACATAAGAAAACTCTGGCAAATTTCGCACCAGCTAGCAGCTTAGCTCAAGGCCTCAGACTAGGCATGGTTCAAACTAACATATACATTCTGAAGAGTGCATTATCCTTATCATTCCTTTCTCCAGGCACTTATTAATCATTATCAAGTCCTACATATTTTCAGCTCGACATCGAGTTCTCGATCTGGTCTAGATCAATGAAAAGCTATGTATTATCCACTCTTTTTTTTTCCACATAGGCTAATCAACTTCATGGACGCAAAACTATATTTCTCCAAACTAGAGCAAGCTGAAATGAAAGAGATCGGGAAGCTAGCTTCGAACTACACATCTGAAAACACTAAACTAATGAAATGAACACGCAAACAAGTAGATCGGATAAAAGAAATGCGAGGCTAAACGGAAATATTTTCAATATCACGGAAACGACTTACAAGCAAGATAAATAGGTGAAATGCGATGGCCGGAGCTCCGGTCGTCGGAAAGATACTGGACGCCGGTGTTCTTTCTGGAAATCACAGTGAGAACTGCTCCGTTTATCTTCCAATAGTAACCTTTTGTAGTTTTTGGAACGGAAATGGAGAGTGAGCTCAAAACGGCGACGTTGATAAATACGGCGTTTTGGCGGTGATTACAACGGCCGGATTGGGCTCCGATTAGGAAAGATACTACAAAGGTCGCGTAATAAACGGGTCAGCGCCCGAAAGTTTGAAAGTTTGAAGTTTGACTCGTGTGGTCTAATATATTTCAATTATTTTGATTTGAACCTGAATAATTCATATAATTTTACATTTAATTGAAAATGATACACTTCTTATTCATTATTTTTTTTAAGAATATCATTCATAATGTTGGGAATCACCCAACCGCGATTACAATAAGTGTAATCAAACATCTAGTTTAGGTATCTTATCAAGGATAATCAAACTAAATGCTAATCAGACTAATTGTCATATTACAAAGAAAATATCAATAAAAATAGTATTATCCCTCATGAGATAACTAGCCACAAGCGAAAGTCATGAACCGCTTAACAGTGGATCCGGATTCAAGCATAATTTATCTTGTTAATCAGGGATCTGCAACATCTGCAATACCACGAACACATTGATCTGTGTTGTTCAAGCGTAAATACCTTGATCCAAACTTTAGACGTATTAAAAATCTGGAATCAAATATCCAAATAATCAGTTTCGGTCGAAAAAACTGAATTGAAAAAGTTTCAATCTACGATTTAAATGATCGGGATAAAAAAAAGGAAAAACTACTTATTCATTATTTATTAGACAGATGTGTTGCATGTTGTTTTTTAACTCACAATAGAAGTTTTACTGTTTTCACACACAAGTGTCAAATTGTACTCCCTCCTTCCCAAAGTTTTGTAACCAATTACTTTTGCCACAATTTTTAAGAAAGCTGATGTGCCGCTTATGTGGATGGTGGGGTTATTGAAGTATTTGAGAGAAGGTTAATAGTTTATATTATAATTTTTTGTCAAATTAGGAATTGGGTAAATATTTTTGGCACGAAACAAAAAGAAAATTTGACACATCTCTTTAAGAAGGAGGGAGTACATAGAAGCAAATTGTTGATTTTTTATATTTAGTACATGGTTTTATTCTAAGGAAAATTTATATTGTGGTAAGTATATATTTTTGCCGGATATGTGTACTTTATCAAACGTGTTTATTAAATTATAAAGAATATGCGTATAATCCCTTGATGAGACATTATTTAGGGATGATCACCTTTTTTGAGCTCAAATATTTGAGAGTAGTATGGATGAGATTAAGATTGTTCAACAACATAAGTAAATGTCTTTGAAAAAGTTTGAGGGTGCTTGATAGAGTTTATAATTAAATTAAATAGATTAATTAAATATTTAATAAATTGTTAAAAGATTTATTGTTTAATTTGAAAAGTATATAATTGTTTATAGGGAACAATTTCATTTTTTGAAAATCAAATAATTTTTCACAAACTAGATAAAACACATTACAATTAGTGAATATAACATCAAATCCAACTACTATATTAGAGAAAAAAAATGACAATGTCAGCGACCAAAACTTCAACGCCGTTGATTCAAACCTCAATGACGACGTCCAAATTTCAACATCGGCCCAAACATGTACGCTAGCAACCCAAACCTAAACGCCGGCGATCTATACCTCAACGCCGCTCCAAAACTCAATGTCGGTGACCCAAACCTCAACGTCAACCCCGGTGGCCCAAACCTCAACGCTGGCGAGCCAAACCTAAACGTCGGCGATCCAAACCTCAATGATTGCGACCCAAACCTAAACTCGGTCCAAACCTCAATGTCGGTTACCCAAATCTCAACATCGACCCAAATCTCAACGATGGTGACCCAAACCTAAACGCCGGCGATCCAAACCTCAATGTCGGCCAAAACCACATTGCCTACAACCAAACCTTAACACTAGTGAACAAAACCTCAACACCGGTGACGTCACCATCGCAACCTCATCGTCGGATGCTCACCTCCGGCGAATCGCAACCTCGTCGTCGGCATCGCAACCTCATCGACGATGATCCAAACCTTAGCGCCAGCACCTTCGTAACATCGTCGGTGGCGACCGAAACCTCATTTTCGGTCAATTGGAACCTCGTCGCTGACATTCGTAATATCATTGTTGGCAATCATAGCCTTATCGCCGGACCACCGCCAGCCGATCGTTTGGAATTCCAATACGATAATAAATTGAAAGCAATTTGTAATATGATTTGATTCAGAACCCAAACACATTCCAATTGTAGCGTAATCAATTGCTAAAATAGAATATTAAACAGATTGCTCCAAATGGGGTACCTGGAGTTATAAATCTGATTGAGCACGGCTTCTTCGATATGAACGGGCAGCGATCAATCGTCGTAACCCGACAATCGCGTTGGCTATGGGTATACGACGGAAGAACGTAGCTGAACCGCTGATCACGTGGCGCAGTGACAGACTAGTTTGTGGTCACCCTTTGCTAATATGGTGATGCGGTGACGGGCGTTTGGCGGAGAAGATCTGGTGACGCATTGGTGGAAGTTTGGCAGAGCATATAGGCGTTGAAGAACAAGCGCGGCGACATGGGGGTTTGCAGAAGGTGTAGGAGGATTGGACTACGGGGAGATTTGTAAATTGGGGAAACGTTTGTTATTTTTCTCCAATATATACATGAATGTCCCTGTATTTTTGTGAATGTTATACTAATGTGCCAAAAATTGAATATTTATTTTTTGACCCTCAAAACTTATAGAAAGAGAAATTGTCATGCCCCTTATCTCAATATTTGACTGTTTCAAATAAGACTTTGTCAATTAAATAAGGTTAGAGGATAAAATACTTATTTAATAACAAAAATAATCAATAAATACATAAAAGTTTGTTTTTCAATCTTCCTATGATTCGAAAGAAGATGAAAAAGCAAAAGAAGCGTGGCTGTCTCATCCATCCAAGTTTTTTGTTTTGAATATTTGTGACAGTAGAATTAAATAAGATGTCATCAAATCGAATTTTAGCTGAATTTAACTAAAATGTAGTGGAGACAAACTCATGTAAACATGATCTAATTATGTATATTTAGGGGACTTTTGTAAATAATTACTAAGGAAAAAGAAACCAGTTCAAATGACCAAAAAATTAGTGTAAAATGTAAACCATCCATGTAATTGTTTTGTAACTTGTTAATCTAGTCTCATATTAAAACACAAATTGAAGAGATTTCACAGCAAATTCCAGCATTGCAGTGAAGAGAAAATCTCTTGTTTGGCAGCCTCACGGTAAGGCACATTAATGTTGCTTGATAATATGATGAGGTTTATATTGGAGGTGAGGCAACCTCATCATATTATCAAACAACATCAGCTGCCACATGGTGAAACTGTCTCATACAAGTGTTTGTGTACAGTGAATAGTTTTATCTTGTTTATCTGCATGTAAATTCAAGATTTAAGAAAAAAACACTCAAAACTGAAAAAGAAACAACAAAACAAAGAACCTTCAAGTTTCAAGGCTATAAATTACCACAAAATCTCATCCATTCTATCCCAAACCACTCACATTATACTCACAACTTTCCAAACTTCATTTAAATCAAATTCCCCAAACCAAATCCGTTACAAATCAGTCAAAATGGACCCAAAAATGCACCAATAAAAAACACAGCCTGGGACATGCAGAAAAAACCCATTTTGCATCAGTTACTTTCCCTACAGGATAAGGGATGGCACTTCACGATCCAATTCGCACTTCAATCGACGGTTTATATTCCTCCACGTGTACGCTCTAAATTATCTCTCACCATATTCGTCGATCCGCGTCATTACTAACCCACCAATCAGATTCCGAGTTCCTTATACCCCACTCACACCACTTCCACTATAAAAGGCTGAATTCTCCTTTAAAATTATTCATCCAATTTTCAAAACGCCGTTCACATTTTCGCTATAGCATTTCGGTGGTGATATAACAGTGAAATGGCCGCTACCGGAGAAGTTGAGAAAACCGTCGCTGTTCAGCCTCAGGCGGTGGATCCGGCGCCAGCGCCGGCGAAGCCTGCTGCAAAGGCTGCGAAGGAGAAGAAGCCCAAGGCTCCCAAGGAGAAGAAGACGGCGAACGCTCCCAAGGAGAAGAAGACGGCTCCCAAAACCGCTGCTCATCCCCCGTACTTTGAGGTGCTCCGTCGTGACCGAGAAGCTTCTGTGTTTTATTTTCCCTTTCTGCAATTGATATGATTTGTTCTGATTTGGTTCAATTGCGTATGTGCAGATGATTAAGGAAGCGATTATGGCGCTGAAGGAGAAGGGAGGTTCGAGCCCATACGCGATCGCCAAATTCATGGAGGACAAGCACAAGGCGGTGCTGCCGGCGAACTTCCGGAAGATCCTAGGGCTGCAGCTGAAGAACTCTGCGACGAAGGGCAAGCTCATCAAAATCAAGGCCTCGTACAAGCTCTCTGATGAGAAGAAGGCGGTTGGCGGCGCCGCAGCCGCGAAGAAGCCGAAGCCGGTGAAGGCAACCGCGGAGAAGAAGAGGAAGGCTCCTCCTGCTGCTTCCGCTGCTGCGCCAGCCAAGCCGAAGAAGCCCGTGGTGAAGAAAGCCGGGGCCAAAAAGGCGGCTAAGAAGGTTAAGAAGCTGGCTGCAGCTCCGAAACCGAAGCAGCCCAAGTCGATCAGGTCCCCGGCTAAGAGGGCTAGGAAAGCCGCCGCTGCGTAACTGAGTCGGAATCTAGCCTAATGATGTGTAGATAGATATGACTGGGAATAGTAATAATGTTTAAAGTAATGGTGTTTGTTGCTTGTTCTTTCTTTGTTTTCCAGTAGCCGAGTTAATTTGGGGAATTAGTTTGAGTTTTGTGAAATGAAATGAGTTGTTACTTTTCTGTTTTTGGTGCCTCTTGCCATTGATCAACTCACAAATTCCTTCTAAATCTCTTCATAGAACGGAAAAAAGAAGACGTTTATTAACAAATTTTCCCCACTAGCTTTGGTTTGTGCATTATGTGAAGGATTGTTCCCGCTCCTCTGGAATATTCTAGAGTAAGCTCTTGGCCTAAATTTGTTCAAAATAAGGGTGGATTACGTGGAGTCTTGTACTACCTCTGTTTACTTGAATATGGCAGCCCCTTTACCTGTTTCCACGAGTATGGAAGTTCTGTGTAAATGACTATTTTATCCTTAGAACTTGTTAAATTTTATAACATTTTTTTCCAAGTTGGCATGATGGGGAGTCCGTTTAACTTTCTTGTTAAGCTAATTTTCCCTCCTTATTTGCTGGGTCAACAAAGATAAGAAAGTTCATCAGCCCAAATTCTAATCCAAATCAAATCGACCAACATCGTCAAATCCTAAACCGACAGAAATCCAGTCGAACCATATCCTATCTTTCTCACGCCCAATGTCAATGTTGAATTCTAGATCTTCCCAATGCATCCGTTCTCCGACTTCCGATTGTGTATCCGTCGGAGATCAAGTGGGTATCGAGTCTCAATATGCTCCTAACTATGAAATCTGCAGTGCCGACACATTTGTGCCCGGAATTCTGATGCCCGTCGGTGATGGGGAAACTTCAGGTAATGCAAATCAGATTCATGCCGAGCTGGTTGGAGTCCAGCCATCTCCCTCTACTGCTAAGCCCGTGAGGTCGACACCATTGTATAGTCGAACCGAGCTCATCCAACGCTGATTATATCAACAAAACCACAAGGAATTGGTGCCAAGAGCTTGTTCCCACTAAACAGTTGGTCATGATGGCCTGCCATTTTTTGTGACCAATTCTTACGATTCAGATGCTGATGGAGTCAAGATGGATTTAGATGAAGGGCAAGTAACATCTCCGTTTCATAGGCCAGAGAAACCTCCTGTACAGGGTCTCTATATCATGAACGGAGTGAAATTCGACATTGCTGAGGTACAACCCTATTTGTGTTTATTTTCCATTATAGATTGCAACAATACATGTCATACCTTGACCGATGAATTGATGAATATGTACCGTACCTTTCTTGATTGAACTGCAGGTTGCTCTTTACTTTACGAAGCTAAAACGTTCAGTTTTGGATGGAAAATATTAATCTGTATGGGATTTGTATGTAGTGATGACAAATAACAATCGAGGTGTTGCCATATCTAATCATTTGTACTCTTTTGTAATAAAGGCCATAAACAAACCGTTGTCTTCTTGCGTAATTGGTATTGTAATAGTTCATTAGACCGACAAACATTAACCTTGTTGTAATAGCTCTGTCAGGGTATGTATTTTGTAACATTCATCCTCCAACTCTAGTTAAGCGTGTAACTTTCATGTTGAAGTGTATATTTTAATTTTTTAAATGTGCATATGCGACTGAGCCCGTTTGCAATTTTGTGAGTTTCTCTACATGCATCTAGGTGCAGTTTCTATGTTGACCTTAGATCGATAACTTCTCCTTTTTGTAGTTGTTTTCTTTGCAGCTCCGCAAGTCGGCTAATACTTCTAAGTGAAACTCCCCAAAGAAGAGCAGCTTCCTTCCTGAACCCCATTGATGTTCTCCCATTCTCCTGGTACTGGTGTTGTAGTAGGAAAGCTCCAACACGAGCTCTATCAGCTGCATCCAGACGGACTCTTCCAGGAGGATCTACTGCTGCTGTCATTCCTAACTTGGACTTACTGGACTGAATTTAGGAGAGAAGGGAAGAGCGGAGAGAAGGGACTCTTGAAATTTAGGAGGTGAATTTAGTTTTAGGAGATGGATTCTGAATTGACTCATGTTTGTAGAGACCCAAACTGGTTGGAGAGTGCTTTATTAGAAAAATATCTCCAATATTTGTAAATATTAAAATTTTCGAATTTTGAAAAGAATGAATTCCCTCATTTTTTTGTAAATTGGAGGGAGAGTTTATCAACAAAATAGGGGCTAAATAAAGCCACTCACGTCCATAATTTCTGATCAAATTCAATTCTTGTCTAAAGTAAGTTTCTAAATCCTTGTGCCATTCAGGGGCCTGTCATATTCAAAGAAACAGAGGGAGTATAAATCTAATCAAACCATCATTTGGAAAAAAAAAATGTTGGGTAAAGTTCAAAAATTGATCATTAAACTTTGCCAAAATTCCATTTTTTATCATCAAACTATTTTTCATCCACTTTTGATCACTAAACTTACTAAAATGTTATGCTTTTGATCATCGCCATCTTCTTGACCATCAACCCTTAACGGAATCAATATAATTGAGGCTAATTTCGCATTTCTTTCTATTGAAGGACCATCTTGATATAAGTTTGAATTCCCTTTCAAAGTTTATCAATTTTGAGTGCAGAATTTTAATTTTAAAATTAAAATTAATTCAAAACACAAAAACCCCTACCCCACTTCCCATTCCCCTTCTTTGTCCTCTCACACTTATCTTTTCACACTTCTTCGTGTTCGTCATCTCAGTGTTGCTCCACCAAATCTGAATCTTAAGTCTCAACACACTATGTAAAGGCTGACCATGTCCTGGATCAGGTCGCTGGCCCAGGCCGACCCCTACGCTGGTCTGGGCTAATAAGCCCTTTTGTCCCACTTAGGACCCTCATATTTGCCCTACAAATAGGCACAAATGCAGCCAAAATGGTTAAGTTCACAACACTCTTTCCATCTCATTACTTCTTCTCAATACACCCTTATAACTAAGGCATCGGAGCGGCGTGACACCTAGTCCGCCCGCCCTGACCAGAGCATCGACCTTCTCTTAGCAAGTCCGAAGATGGAGCAAGGGCGAGGGCAACATCCTGCCAATCGTGGACGCTACGACACCTAGTCCGCCCCCCTGACCAGAGCCTCGACCTTCTCTTAGTAGGTCCAAAGATGGAGCAAGGACGAGGGCAACATCATGCTAATTGTGGATGCTACATTGGCGCCGTCTGTGGGGAAGAAAACTCCATAGCCCATGCAGCTCGTAAAAGCACCCAAGCCATCTCCCACATATGAGCAAACAAAATTGCTCAGGGTTAGTATTTCATCAAAAAGATGCAATTTTTCACCAAAAATGCTATCCAATCGAGCCAAAAAATCAGATTTTTACCAAAGTAGTTTCCCAAAACTAAAACAGGTCCCAAACATTCATGTATCCCAAAAATATCTTCTTTTTTTTCATAAAAAAGTCATGTAAATATCTTATCTCTATACATACTCTCCGATTTGTGCCTCGTTAGCATAAGTAGAAGTTGTATGTCGTAAATAGCACCTATGTGCAAATGAAAGCAATCGGTTAAGTCTCTGCGATCTGGAGCTGATGTATCGGCCCAGGTCAGCCGCATACGTCATCGACGACCTGCCCCGACCTTCTCGATGTACCTCAGCCATTACTCGGCCCATGGCGTCTCTTGAGTTCCAACAACATATCATAGTTCGGCGATGACGTGTACAGATTGAGCTGGCCATATCGTCCGCCAGACGAGGCCGCCTGACGAGGCTGCAGACCGAGGCCAGTGGCCAAGGACGACCGTATCTAAGGTCAAATTGTTTTACCAAGAATACAGACCGAGGCTAGAAGCCAAGGACGGTGGTATCCAAGGTCAAGTTTTAACCAAGGATACAGACCGAGGCCAGTGGCCAAGGATGGCCGTATCCAAGGTCCAATATTTACCAAGGATACGGACTGAGGCCAGTGGCCAAGGACAGCCATATCGGAGGTCAAGTTTCTAGCAAGGATACGGACCGAACCCAGTGGCAAAGGACGGCCGTATCCGAGGTCAATTTTTTACCAAGGATACGGACCGAGGCCAGTGGCCAAGGACGGCCGTATCCAAGGTCAGGTTTTAACCAAGGATGCAGACCGAGGCCAGTGGCCAAGGATGGCTGTATCCAAGGTCAAGTTTTTACCAAGGATACGGATCTAGGCCAGTGGCCAAGGACAGCCGTATCTAAGGTCAGGTTTTTTACCAAGGATACGGACTGAGGCCAGTGGCCAAGGACGGTCGTATCCAAGGTCAGGTTTCTTACCAAGGATACGGACCGAGGCGAGTGGCCAAGGGCGGCCATATCCAAGGTCAGGTTTTAACCAAGGATACGAAGGCCAAGGATGACCGTATCCAAGGTCTAGTTTTTACTAAGGATACGGACCGAGCCCAGTGGCCAGGGATGGCCGTATCCGAGGTCAGTTTTTAGTCAAGGATACATACCGAGGCCAGTGGCCAATGACAGCCATATCCAAGGTCAGGTTTTTTCCAAGGATACGGACCGAGGCCAATGGCCAAGGACGACCGCATCTAAGGTCCGATTTTAGCCAAGGATACAGATCGAGGCCAATGGCTAACGACGACCATATCTAAGGCAGTTTTTAGCCAAGGATACGGACCGAGGCCAAGGGCCAAAGACGACCGTATCCTATGTCAATTTTCAGAAAGATCGACGTGTGAATGCCAATGGCCGAAGACAGTCGTATCCATGATAAGGAACCAAGGATATAGACCGAGGTAGAGGGCCAATGACGACCGTATCCATGGTCAGATTTTAAACCAAAGATGCGGACCGAGGCCAAGGGCCGAGGACGGCCGTATCCAAGGTCAGTTTCCAGAAAGACCAACATGTCATGGCTAAGGGCCAAAGACAGTTGTGTCCCGGGTATGGAGACAGACGTGTCAAGTCCAAGGGTCAAAGACAGTCACGTCCCAGATAAGGCACCAGGGAGACGGACGTCAAGGCCAAGGGCCGAAGACAGTCGCATCCCAAGTAAGGCACTATAGAGATAGACCTGTCAAGTCCAGGGGCCGAAGATCGCTGTATCCTAGGCCAAGGAGACCAACGTGTCAGGGCCAAGAGTCAAAGATACTCGCGTTCCAGGTAAGGCACCAAGTAGACGGACGTGTCAAGACCAAGGGCCAACGACAACCGTGTCCTAAGTCAGACATCAGGAAGGCCGATGGCTCAAATGCTACTGGCCAAAGACGATTGTGTCCAGGAGCCACAGGTAACCACGACAACGGCCAGGGCCGAAGACAAATATTGCGAAGGTAAAAAGATCACATTGAATGTCCAAGGCAAATGCACCAAAAGACCACACACACCAAGGTGACCCACCACGTCCGCATATGTGACGCTATGATACCGCCACATTCTGGTCCCAAAGCTGACCGCTAGACACGAGTCCCATGTATGTCTCTAGTCCTGCGCCTAAAACCACGTGATCCGGGCTCAGACTAGGTGGGCCTGTAGAGGCCGGCCATGTCACGGCAGGTCGCTGGCCAAGGCCGACCTCTACGCTAGTCTGGGCTAATAAGTCCACTTGTCTTGCAAGTAGGCTATGCTTTTGCCCCACTTGGGACCCTCATATTCGCCCTATAAATAGCCACAAATGCAGCCAAAATGGGTAAGTTCACAACACTATCTCCATCTCATTACTTCTCTTCAATAAGCCCTTCTAACTAACGCATCGGAGCGGGTGGGCACCTTGTCCACCCACCCTGACCAGAGCCTCGCCCTTTTCTTAGCAGGTCCGAAGATGGAGTAGGGACGAGGGCAACATCATGCCAATCGTGGACGGTGCACACTACTTTAGCTATTTAATAATTTTGTTGGATACTTCACAAACGCAAAACTATGTTGCTGAATGAATTTTTTTCGTATTATGTTAGTTGATTAAGTTGATTCCATGCCACCGACCTCAATCACCGGTGATTTCACCATACAATAATCCAATGAGTATCCACCACTTGGAGTCATTGTTGGACATCATTTATAGTTGTGTGCATCTATTACCCCCACCGCTATGTCGTCGATCGCCACAACTGGGGAAGCTCCAAAATACAACACCAACGAATTTTGGTCTGAAAATTTTCACTTGACAGACCGCTTCAGCAGCAGCGTGAGAGCATTCCAGATTCGCCGGCGTCTCTTGGCGTCTGGAACCGATGAATTATTTTTACCATCTTCACTAGGATCGACTAGTTCTTTCAGCGGGATCAAGGTAATCGGGCCGAGGAATGAAATGACGCTAGAGAAAAAGCAGATTGAAGAAGGGGTTGTTAGGGTTTTGGATTTTAATTTAATCAGTACTCTCTCAATTCCAGGTTAAACTACACACTTTTCTTTTTAGTCACTCCCATCTAAAGTTGCACACTTTCTCTTTTAGGAAAGTTCAATAAGACAAAGGACATTTTTGCCCTAATTTTCTTAATCAAAATTAAAACCATTTCAACCACATTTTCTCTCCTTCACATATTTCAAGCAAACGTGTACTTCTACTTCTTCATCACTCCTTAAACTGCTCCATCACCATCAACATCTCTCTTCCGCCGCCGAAGAACTGTTCTGTATCTACGACTTGTATCGATTCCGCCTCCGTCTTCGCCGCCGTGATGAATTCGGAGCTCTTCCAAATCTCCAATTAGATCTCCTCTTACCTCGATCTAATTCATCGCCCTCTTTACGGCAATGAATTCTGGGATCCTTCGAATCTCAATCTGATCTCAATCAAGATTTTTTATGAGCCTTACTGAATCAATTGATTTTGCAGGATTAGATTGGACTTTATGTTAAATTTGGTTGAGTTGTTTGTTGAAGTTGACTGAGATTAAGGATGGTGTGTGCAGCGACGGTGGTAGCAAATGGTAGATTTGTAAAATTTGGAATGGCAAAATCATCTTTTAACGGGGTCGAAAATAAAACTTCAACTTTCTCCAAAGTTGAGAAAGAGGGAGTAAAATCAGTGAGAGAGTCTCTTGTAAGTCCACCTTACCATAAGTAGGGGCCCAAGAGAAACACCTTACTACAAGTTATTGGGCCAGTCCATAAGGATTCTTAAGATTTGGGTCATAGTATAAAAGTTAAAATTTTATAGGGACCTTTTTGCAAAGAAACTTTATATTTCACTTAATTTTTTTTCTTTCTTATTTCAACACCACTGCTGCCGGCAGCCACCGCCGGACCGCCGCCGGACCACCGCCGGACCACCGCCGGACCGCCGCCGATCAAATTTTCCGGCCAAAATCCGGTCAAATTCCGGCCAATTTCCGGTGACATTTCCGGTCAGATTTTCCGGCG
>JAAGWI010004903.1:0-18408 GCA_012274505.1 Galium porrigens var. tenue
ACTTGCTCTTACAATTACTTACGTGTATTTTTTACGGATTTCAAATTTGATAGGTTGTTTGGCCACCTATCTCGGATCGAATTAAACATTCCATTTTTCAAAATGTGTGCCCTCATTTACCGATAGGAATTGGCATTGACAGATTATATGCCTTCGAGATGAACTCAAACTTGTCTTGAGTCGTAACTAGAGCTAGCCCTGTTGTTCGTATGATGGAGCCTTTGTTAATGACTATCCAAATTTTCAAGGTTCATTCTACTATAAATTCATGGGAGAAATTCTCTTATGAGACGGTCTAAAAGTTAAGATAGTTGATATTTCATAATTTTATGTTTACATTGATTATGTACTGTAATTGATATCATATATTTATTTGTTTAATTTTATATTATTTTTAATAGTTATTAATCGATGTTAATTTAATCTTGTATAAAAATTTATTTTGATAATATTTGTAACTAAATAATTTATTGCCTAACTTTTAAGCTACTTCTAACTCGAGTTTGTGTAAAGTCATATAAAAAATTATGTTGGAAAAAAATGGAGGGAGTTTATTCATACTACTGATTAGTACTTGTATATACTTCATGACTTCATCACTTGAGCTTAACGTTCAGCCTCTACCTTTCCCATCTCAACATTCGAACTACTAATCAGAATCCGACCACCGGAAAACAGCACAGACCAAAATCACCGGCGCCTCCGATGGGCTCCGTCGCCGACATAATCTCCGAACACCACGATGGCGGCGACGCCGAGTCCGCGGCCACCCTCCTCCCCAAACCCTCCCACAAGATCCCAAAAGACTCCTTCCATTTAGCCTACATCACCTACTTCGTCCTGGGCTCCGGCTACCTCCTCCCGTGGAACGCATTCATCACCGCCGTCGATTACTTCTCCTACCTCTATCCGGGCACCTCCGTCGATCGGGTCTTCGCCATCGTCTACATGCTTGTCGGCCTGGTCTGCCTGCTTCTGATCATCGCCTTCGAGCACAAGACGACGTCGTTCGTCAGGATCAACGGCGGACTCGTGGTGTTCGCCCTGGCTCTGCTCGTGGTGCCGGTGATGGACGTGTGGTACGTGAAGGGGCAGGTTGAGATGTACGGCGCGTACTATGTGACTGTGTGTTTGGTGGGCCTGTGCGGGATTGGCGATGCCTTGGTTCAGGGCAGTCTTATCGGCTCCGCCGGAGAGTTGCCGGAGAGGTATATGCAGGCCATTGTTGCTGGGACTGCTGCCTCTGGTAACGTACTGAGATCTCTCTATCAAAGTTTGAATCTTGGATTGTTGACTTCCGGCCCCAGTTTGTGACCGTATATTATGATATTATTACTATCTACTAGTAATTTAATTTTATAGTCTTGAAAATCATAGATGAAAATTGGGAAGTATAAGTATAATTTATGGAATGTTTTGTTTAATTGCATATGGAAGGTGGTACAAGAACTGTTAGACTGTTATGGAGTTTATTGTCATGTGGTACACCTGGATTTTATCAGGTTCTTAGCTGAACTGAGTTTAGGTTGCTCTAATGTAGAGTTGATGATGTTTTATAATAGTTTCTTTCGGCTTGTCGTTTGTTTTTGGGCATATCGAGTGATTGTCTAGTTTGAAATGCTGTCATAATCTGAAAAATGGCTACTCTGAGTTTGCTACATATCCTGTAACTAGGGCAATTGCTACTTGATACGCCTTAGGTATTGCCAAAATGGGGCACAGTGTTCCCTTTTCCCGAGTTATGCAGCTCATGAGTTTATTCAGCTACTTCAGTATTTGGTCTTGATGTCACCAGAACAACTACTAGAAACTGCTGCAGAGTCTCTTTCATTGTTGATAATTGTCTTTTTGCAATTTTCTGCATCTCTACCCTAATTTTGATCTGTTAATTATTGTGTATGTACTTTTACTGATTCGGTTAGTTTATGGGGATGGCAAAATGTATCCTAATGTCCTCATCTGTCTTCTTCAGGCGTCCTTGTTTCATTACTAAGAATTTTCACCAAAGCTGTGTATCCTCAAGACTCACATGGGCTGAGAAGCAGTGCAAATCTGTACTTCATTGTTAGCATTGCAGTAATGGCTGTTTGCATGGTCCTCTACAATGTGGCTCCTAAACTTCCAGTTATCAAGTATTACAACGATTTGAAAATCCAAGCTGTGAATGATGAGAAGCTAGAAAAAGGTGACCTTACAAAAGATTTACTGAAATCAACCTTGTGGAAAGTTATCGGGACCATAAAATGGTATGGAATTGCAACCGCAACCATTTATGTTGTTACATTAAGCATATTTCCGGGATACATCACAGAGGACGTGCATTCTCTTCTTCTCAAGGATTGGTACCCGATAATCTTGATAACGGCTTACAACGTGTTTGATTTGGTGGGCAAGTGTCTAACTTCATTCTATGTTCTTGAGATTCCTAAGGTTGCAATAGGTGCCTCATTTGGTAGGCTGCTCTTTCTGCCTCTTTACTATGGCTGTCTTCATGGGCCTCAGTTCTTTAGAACGGAGATTCCAGTGACTATACTGACCTGTCTTTTGGGTCTCACAAATGGGTATTTCACTAGCGTGTTAATGATTTTAACTCCCAGAACTGTCCAATTACAGCACGCTGAGACAGCAGGAATTGTTCTCGTTTTGTTCCTGGTGGTTGGTCTTGCAATCGGATCTATTGTATCATGGTTCTGGGTGATTTAGTATGATTTCACCCTATTTGTTGTTACTTTTCTGCAGCATTCTTGTAAGTTAAGGCCTCCAGGAGGGAGATTGCCTCGACTTTATGTATTTCTGTTAATATTAACGCAATAGATTCTCTTTTTTCATGCTCTCCAAGGTTATTACTTGGATAAAGATTGTAAATTTCTGACTTTTGTTGCCTTAAAGAACTTGGGAAACCTTTTGTTCTGTCATATCCTTCTTCATTAAGAACATGTTATTGCCATTATTCATATCTTCTTGTTATTGTTATTAAAGATATCAGTCAGTGCAGGTGTCCTTTGCCTCAGAACTGAATGCTTGCAGATATGGTCCCAGCAAAATATTCTTGGAGAAAAACGCAAAAGCAGATAGTCCAAGACAACAAATGGTCAAAAGTTCTTGCTCACACAACTACTGGTGCATCTATGTATTTTCTGATCAGACCGGTTGCTGGCTATCTGAAAAACAAGTGGACCAAGAATCAGATAGCTACTTATAAATGCATCAAGAAGCTTCAAATGAACCACCAAGAACTTACATGGCTTCCTCTTCTTCAACTTCAGCCAGCAAAGGTGATGATACTGAATCATAAACATGCTATCTTGTACCTAAGACTCTCACTGTTGATCCTAAGGATTTCTTCCACTTAGCCTACATGGTATACTTCATTCTGGGAGCAGGCTTCATGCTTCCGTGGAATGCATTTTTGACCACGGTTGATTACTTCAGCTCTCTCTACCCAGATTCCTCGGTAGACAAGAGTCTTTGCTGTTGTTTACATGATCATAAGCTTGATAGGTCTGGTTGTTGTCCTATCAACAGCCCACAAGTCAACTCCTTCAGCGAGGATTAATGTAGGACTGTCTCTGTTTGTTGTGGCCTTGCTTGTGGTGCCTATCATGGATGTTTGCTGTGTAAAGGGCAGAGTTGGAGTATATGAAGGATACTATGTGACTGTGTTTAGTAGGCTTTTGTGGGATTGCTAATGCTTTGGTTCAAGGTTGTATTATTGGCTCTGCAGGCGAATTTCCCGAGAGGTACATGCAAGCAATGGTTGCTGGAACTGGTGCATCTGGTAAATATACGTCTTAAACTCAATTTCTCCATTTTTTGAAATATTACTTCATTAGATTATGAGTTTATGCTGAGCTGATTCTTGAACTTTGTTTCATTCAGGAGTTCTTGTTGCTGTCCTGATGCTTCTGACCAAGACGGTGTATCCACAAGACACGCGAGGGCTAAGAAACTGTGCGAATCTCTACTTTATTGTAGCCATCATTATGATGTTACTGAGCATAACCTCGTACAACATGGGACACAAGCTTGAAGTCATACAATTCTACAACAAGCTCAAAAACAAAGCCATGAATGAAGAGAAAGGATCCACGATCTGGGAAACGGTAATCGCGATTAAATGGTACGCGTTTAGCTCAAGCATGATATGCATCGTGACTATCTATGTGCATTCGAAGATTTTCAAAGACTGGTATGGGATCATACTAATAACGGTATCTTTGACTTCATCGGGAAATGCTTGACTTCTGTGTGCATTATTGAGGATGCTTAGGTTGTTATAGGTGGCTCTTTTGCTAGACTGCTGTTCTTGCCTCTTTTCTATGTATGCATGCATGGACCTGAGTTCTTCGGAAGTGAGATTCCGGTTTCTGTTCTGATGTGTATTCTGGGATTCACCAATGGCTATTTTAGCAGTTTGCTTCTGATTTCGGGGCCTAAGGCGCTGCAACTGCAGCGTGCCGAGACTGCTGGGATTGTGCTTGTGTTTTTTTTGATGATTGGTCAGGTCATTGGCTCTGTTGTTTCTTGGTCTTGGATCATTTAGTTCGTTTCAGTTCGAGCCAAATTTTCTGGGATTATGTTTCAAGAAGAAAGTTGTGATATTTTCTCTATTATTGCTTAGTTATTTGTTTATGTTTGCCTTCTTTGTGGTTGCATTTTCTGGGCCAAATTCGGCCGCTTTCCGTTTTGAGTGTGATTATGGTTTTACATCAAATATAATTATCGTTTCGTAAAAAGGTGGCATTCAATTAAAGTTGAAGTGGTCTAACTTATTAAACAATTTGTTCCAAAAAAGAAAAAAAGGTCAATTAGATCCAATCCAATTCAGCTGAAGTTCGCCCAAAGTGTAATGAATGTACTTTTACTCCATAAGTCCATATGTTCCCCCTTTTACTAAGTGAAAATTACATTCTCATTGATTGAAAAGTTGAAAATATTGTCATAAAACATGGCATGTTATTTCAGTTTTAGCATAATTGTGCTCACCTATTCTTTATCTTTTTTAATTCAAATTAATGTTGAGAACATTGATGTTTGACTAATTGAATATTTAAATAATCCGATTGAAATTCGAGAAATCTTTATTTTGAATCTTAGCGGTATGACTATTGAAATAAAAAACGCACGAGTCTGGCTGTCAATATCTTTAAATGTTAATAAAAATTAATATTTAAAATCATAGGTTATTTTTAATTTATATTTATAAAATTTTGCAATGAAAAGTGAAACACGATTAACTTTTGCAAGTAAAGTGAGAAATTTGAATAAAATTAGAGGGAATATATTAAATTTAATAGTTTGAGAAAATCTCCTATGATGCAATGTAAAGGTTAGACAGTTGATATTTTATGATTTTATATTGATGTATTGATTTTACATTGTACTTTATTTAATGTTATTCATTTATTTGTTGAATTTCACCTTATTTTCAATTGTTATTAAATGATGTTGAATCTATATATGTTGATCTTGTATCAATAGTGCATTTTTGATGAGATTTATGGTTAAATAGCGTTTTGCCTAAATTTTGTGATGTCTCATATGAGAATTTGTGTAACAGTTAAGGTGTTAAAAATAGTTAAATCGAATCCACAGAGTTGTACTTCACATTGGATTAGTGAAATATCAAAATTCTAATCTTAATACATTTCGATTATAGCAATAAATACAACTATTACACAATTAAATTCTAGATCACACCATTAAATTCTCATCTACCAACTTATTGTGCTTATCTAAACATCACATTGAAGGAGGATGATTTCTGCAATTCAGGTTTGACACATTATAATACATCTTTTATTTGTTACCTCTTTTTTTGTAGCACTTTGTTTCTTCTGCATGGTTAGTATTAAAAGATTATAACACTAATTACATTTATGAAGTATTTGAAAATTTGGTTGTTTTTATCCACCAACTAATTAGAAAGATGAGAATGGATATTAATTACATTTGACTAACCAAATTGGATGTATCCCAACAAACGTGACGCTTCCCGTCTAGAATGCTCCGTCCTATCACACTAACGGCACCGGCCTCTTCACGGCAAAAGTAACGCTCCTCCTCGTGTTTATCCATGAGAGATTCACAAAATTTGCTATAATTACACCCCAGAATTTGCTCTTTTTGACTGGATTTTTCTGGCATTTTGCAATACGTTACATTGTGTTTTAGGGGCCACGTACTCAAGCCCACCATAAAATCATGAAGGGTGATGGAATTTTATATAATTGTTTATTATTTTCGGTGCATTCTATTCTTATCTTGACAGCTCAAAAATTAGTCGGTTATGCGATTTATGCGGTGGAATAATATGCCAACTTCCCTAATTGCCCTTGCTTTACCGTGAATTACGCGTATAAAGAAAGTGCTAACTTCCATAACTACCCTTGCGTGTATGTGTTACGATTTTTTACTTTTAAAATTACATTATTACACTGTATTTTGTTGATATTTGTACATCTTCACCCGTTAATAGATTATTATTATTATGATCCACACAAGTATTAGAAGGGTTTTGAAATGCTAGCATAACAATTCAATTTAAATTATATATAAATTAAATAAACAACAACATTCTAATTGAATCAGTCTGTAACATATATAATTTAACTACGCTGACAATAAATAAAGAAATTTCATAGGATTACATTTGTGGTATAGGCGAATATCAGTGAAGAGTTCGGGGCGATAAATGTCAAATAACTCTAAACAGTACCAGAATAGAGTCTATATATACAGACAATATAGTGTCTCTATTGAACAATAACATGTGTAGTTTAAGCATCCATTGTACTCTGTGGTTCAATCTATGCAGACACATTCGTAAGTACCACAATTGTGTTGTTGTCATCAACGACGGTTCAATCTTGTTTGGCCCGGACGCAACTTATGGTGAGCATCCGAGCCTAAGCAATAGCTATCCATAAACTCTAAACGATACATAAACCCAGATGATAATGAAATTGAGTTTGTAAATCAAGAGAATGCTTATCTGATATAATTCTTTAGGTTTACACATCAAGTGTACATCAATAGTTTGATTTGTCCTGACATGTTTTCAATTATAAATTAGCAGATCGGAATCACTGTATGGTGAATCATCGGTGTCAAGTTGACATCATCCTGTCCGGTATCAACCTCATCAGTTCATAATTTTGCAGGGCAGTAACCCGGAAAGGTAACTAGATCTAGTATTAGATACACCTAGTACATCAGTTTTACTTTAATACTTTGATTTGTACTGACATATTTTCAATTGTGTGTTATAAATTAGCATATCAGAATTACTGTACGGTGGATGATCATCGACAAGTCAACATAATTATGTCCGATATCAATCTCACCAGTTTAGATTTCGCAGGGCAATAACCCTAAAAGGTAACTAAATCGAGTGTGTTTAGATATACCTAGTACATCAAGTTAACTTTAATAGTTTGATTTGTACTGACACATTTTAAATTATGTATTATAGCAGATCGAAATTGTTGTAAGGTGGATCATCGGTGATAAGTCAACATCATTTTGTCTGACATCAACTTCATCAGTTTGAAATTTCGCAGAGAATAAGAAGGTACTTAAATCGATTCTTTAGATACACCTAATACATCAAGCGCACTTCAATAGTTGATTTGTATTGACATGTTTTTAGTAAGTCATTTAAATTATCCGATCAGAATTATTATACGGCAAATCATCGGTGACAAGTCAATATTATTTTATCCGACAATGAGTACACCTAAAAAATTATTCACTGAAAACAATTTTTTTATATAATCAATCGATGTATTTTAATAATTAGTTTTAGCAACAACTCATTCATACTCCATTCAATTGCTACTCAGACTCGACACATCAAGTTCTGTTAAACTATTTATACGTTATATAATCATCCCTTGTTATTTAGTTCCTTATATTTTTAAATTTATCAAACGATCCGTTGTTGCTTGTTACACCATTTAAATAATTAAAATAAATTTACTATTTTATCGAGTAAAACTTCTATTTGGCATGAACAAAATAGGAATGAAAATGAGAAAGATAGATACCTAGTTTAGAGGAGGATGGGATTGCAAGATAGGTTCAATTCGCAGGGGCTGTTTCAAGAACGATGAAAATTACAGGACTTGGTAATGCAAAGTATGAGAAACCAGATAACCTCAGTTTCAGACAAGGCTTTTTCCGTCATTCTCTGAAGAACGAGAAATGAAAAACCTCTGACCTGAGAGAAATACCCCTTGTTTCTTTCCCCCTCACTTTCTCTCACACACAGTCACACAGTGCTTCTCACTCCATCCGTTACTCCGGCAGCTAGCTAAACTCCGATCTATAAAACCCCCATTTCCTCCCGCATTATGCCGTGCTGTTTTCGTATCGCAAAATCTAAGTCGAACGATAAAAATTATAGTAGCGAAAACTCTATTTAGTTTCATGGCGAAGTTTGGGGGGTTTGTTATTGACCTGAACGAGGCTCCGCTGCCGTCGCCTCGGGAGGCTGCGGCGCTGGGCGATAAGGACGACGACGACGACGTCGTTATAATCGAGCGTCCTTTCGCGGCTCTCGCGCGTCGCGGGGTGGTTTGTGCCTCTTGTGGGTGCCGTTCCAAGGGGAAGGCCGTTGGGAGCAGCGAGGAGATGAAGGATTGGAAGTGCTTCAAGTGCTTGCTGAAGAATGGCTCCGGCAGCGGCGCCGGTGGCGGTGGTGCAAGTGGTGGAAGCGGTGGAAGTGGCGGCAGGGGGCTTTTGGATATCAATGCTTCGCCGCCGAGGGAGGTTGAAGAAGGGGGAGAGGTGGTTGCTGTGAGGCATCGTTTTGATACGCCGACGCCGTTTGGTAACTCCGGTAGCCAGAGTTACGGCGGTAACAAGTATGGAATTTATTTTCGCGACGCTCCCTTTTTTTTTACTTACTGAGATCAATGCTCATGTGAAATGGATGTTTCGATTTGGTTGGAGAATAGCAGTAAATACAAACTCCTGCATGAATTTGTGGTTTTGAACTGATACTTTTTCTCTTCAATTTTCGAAAAAGCTTGATAGATTAAAATGACATTCATGTGGACAATAAACTGAGAATTTTAAGATGCAAATATTGTTTTTGAGCTTGTGACCTAGGAATCTTTATTATCCTGTATTTGGACTTTGCTTTGGAGGTCTGATTACAAAAATTAGTGACAGTATCAGTGAATCGGTATTTGAGGGATGAATGAAGTTTCTTTTCTGAAGACTGATTAAAAAAATTCCGTCAATTAGATGGGAGTATTTGTAGAGCCCTTCATCTGAAATAAGGTGTTGTGGATGCTGTAAAAGTTGGATTTTTTCTGGACAAGCTTAAATAGTGGTGTCAGAAGGGATTTCTCTTTGTGTTTTTGATTGGTGATACATGTGTGTCAATTTGTTCCTCAAAAGGGAAATGAACTCAATGAGTCAATTTGTTTAAACATAGCTAGTGTATTTATTTATTCTTAGTGAAACTTCTTATGTTTGAAATGAATTTGATTTATAGTTGTTTATGTGCTATACCAAGGTGTGGCTGCACTGCAAGCAAATACTCACTCGGTTTTCTGACTAAAAAGAGATTATCTCATGTGATTTGAATTAGAGAACTCCTTTTTGCTGTATTGTGCTAGAGTGGATTTTCTAATTTTATTTTCTTATACCTTCGAAGATTCCTAATCACGTAATTGACCAATCTTGTGCTAGTTTCTAATAATCATTGCTTTCTTTAGAGTGCAGGTTCCTGGCCACCCTTTCTACCCTTCTCGCCCAACTAGTCTTTTTCCCGGACTTTCAAACATGCTTCCCCCTGAGAGATCTTTTAATCTTTCGAGGGCTCCACTGTCTTTAATGGATGCTGGTAACTCAGGTTACCGTGATGTCCCGAGTCAGCGACTCGCCAATGCAGCTCCAACTAATGCATTTGATGGCACACAAAGGATTTCTGGAACTGAACAATATCAGGCTGCAAATGTGATCTATCTTCAGAGTCTTAAGGACTTTATTGCTGAAAGAAACGGCATCTTACCTGATGGTTGGCGCGTGGAGTTCGTGTTTTGTCCTACGACGGTCAAAACCTCTGCTGTATACATTGCTCCTGATGGACTGAGTTTCAAGTCTCAGTCTGATGTTGCACGACATTTGGGGCTGCCTCCAAATCCTCATCCCCTGCAATCTGGGAGTGCAGACAATGGTTTTGTCTTTGGGCAGAATGCTAGCCAGAGGAAAGAGTCCTCAGGGGCTATGAAAGCTAATAATCCCCGTCATCGTCAAAATATGCTTAGGAAAAGCAACTCTCTGAGGGCCACATCATCAGCCACATCATCAAATGTTGAGAGCTTTAGTACTCGCCTGGTGAGGAACAATAACTCCAAGAATCTTTGCTTCTTTGCCTTATATTTCTGTATATTTATTATGTGTGTTTTGTGGAAAGGTGAATCTCATACTTGATTCTTTTGTAAAAACAGGATGGATTCCCTGTGCAGTTCGAGGATTTTTTACTTATTTCAGCAGGAGCCATTGATTTGCGTCCAACTTATCATAGTGCTTACCAGATATGGCCTATAGGTTACAAATCCAGCTGGCATGACAAGATTTCTGGGTCCCTCTTCCTCTTTGATATTAGTGATGGGGGTGATTCTGGTCCAGTGTTTACTGTTCAAAGATGTCCATGCACAACTCAGTCCATAGCAACTGGTTCAACAGTCCTCACTAGAGCTAAATTGGCCTCTTCAAGTGGGGAAAGCACTGGAGTGAGAGATAATTCAGCTACGTTTTGTGCAATAGATGAAGAAAGTGATGCAATTCAGATGATGCTGACAGAGAGCAGCCCACCAGATCTGGAAGCTGACTTTTCTTCCTATAAGGTTCCAACCGAAGATTATTATAAGGCTAATCCCTCTTCAGCAGAGTCAGATTCTAGAAATTCTAATATGTTTCTCTCCAGTATACTTGGACAGAAAGATGTTATTGGTGAGTTTCGAATCCAGGGGAGTTCACCATCGTCTGTTTGGCAAGTGGTCTCTGAAACGCTTTTGAAGGCTTTCCGTGAAGCTTATAGACAGAAAGGCATAATTCAAATGGGCTGTGATCATGGTTTGCGGGAATCAGATGTCAAGCCTCTTGGCACTTCCGATTCACTGTCTAAGTTTTCCTCATTTGCTGGACCTGTCAGTGTACCGTGCTTAATTCAAAGTGATAATGAGTTTCAGTCCACCTGTCAATGGGTTGCAAAATGGTTTGAAGAGGAGCGCTTTGGACTCGATGCTGAGTTTGTGCAGGAGATTATAGAGCAGCTTCCCGGTGTTACTGGCTGTTCGGAGTATAAACTATTGCACAATCGCAAGAATCGTTCTCTGCAAGTAACTGTTAGAAGTGGGTCCCTCCAGGCTAAAAGGAGGAATGATCACTATTCTCAGGTGTACACTGATACTTCTTTTAGAAACTTAAGAGGATTTGAAGAGCATCCAAGATATTTGAGTTTGAGAGCACCCTTTCCTAGTGGGAGAGCAGTTTGCTCAAAACTCCCTGGCTATCTGATAGGTGACACTTTGGAGGTAAGCTGAATAAGTGAATATTGAGTACTTGTAACTATGTGTGACACTATCATTTTCTTCCAAGTAATGTACTAATTTATACATTAATTAATTATAATTTTGGCAAATTAGTTTCAACAATACCGTCCTAATCTCCTAGCTCTTAGGAGTACACATTTCCTCCTCCACTGATACTAAGACACTTGATTTCTGTTTACCACTATCTTCAGCATGGAATTCCTTTATTAAAAGATCATCATCTTCATATACAGGACTGCATAGTTTGCATCATCTTTCTTCTTTCTGTGAAAATTAATAAATTTTAGTTGGCAAACTAATTAATAGCAGAAATTTAGTGCTGTTATTTAGCTCTTGTAAGAAATTGTAGAGCAGAATCTGATGACAACACATATTTTTAAGTTTTTTCAGACCTAAACTCAGCTCTTAAATATTGTTTGCATTGTTAGGCTTGGGAGTTCTTCTGGCGGTTTTCTGAACCCTTGGGGCTGGCAGAAGAGTTTTCTTTTGTGAAACTTGAAAAGGAGCTACTTGATCCATGGTTAAACTGCTCAGCTCTTGTTGGAAAGGAAGATAGAGCATGTAGTACGGGCGTTGTGTTGGCCACTACACACAGGATGCTGCTGAAAGTTTTAGTAGGTGAAGTGCTTTCAAAGGTTGCAGGTTATGTGGACCCCAATTTTGATGCTGGAGACTCAATATCTCGAAGAGGGAGGAGGAGAGATGCCGAATACTCTGCTCTGGCAAAGAAGATGAAGCTGGACATGATTCCCGTCAACGATTTCACTTGGCCTGAAATCGCTCGGAGGTTTATCCTATCAGTATTGACTATGGATGGTAACCTTGAATCAGCAGAGATTGCCTTCCGTGAGAGTGGGAAAGTTTTTCATTGCTTGCGAGGTGATGGTGGGACCCTTTGTGGATCCCGTACTGGCGTGGCAGCATTGGAGGCAGATGCATATGTAAGAATAACCCACTTTGTTTTGTTTTCTGATTGGTTTTAGTTTTATCATTTTTTTTTTACTTTCTACACATGAAATACAGCACATTTGTATCCATCTGCACTGGTAAACTAAGACTCTCTAATCATGTGGCTTTCAGCTTCTTGCGGAGGCAACAAAACAAATATTTGGTTTTCCAAAGACTAAATTTGAGACAGGAAACCCAAATGCAAGTGATGTTGATGCAATGGATACTTCAACAACAGCCGACATGAATGAGACCCCTGAATGGGCACAGGTGTTGGAACCAGTAAGAAAGCTGCCTACAAATGTTGGAGCCCGAATTAGGAGGCTTGTGAATGAAGCTCTGCAGAAAAATCCACCCGAGTGGGCTAAAAAGATACTGGAGCATTCCATTAGTAAGGAAGTTTATAAAGGAAATGCATCAGGGCCAACAAAGGTGCTTCTTTGTCTCTTTTATGTTATAATTATGCATTTATGTTTTTATCTCAAGAAAACAACCTGTTCTTCTTTCTTTGGTATACTATGGTTATGCCTGTTTTTGTTTTATTTTATTTCTATATTTTGCTATGTGGCTTCACGTGAAAATTACAGGGGACTTATTGTTGCTTTAATTTGCAAATTTGACAGAGAGCAGTTGTTTCAATGCTGGATGATATTAGCCGGGAAAAACCACAGCCAAAACCTGAAAAGAAAGAAAAGCCGAAAACCGTTTACAAGATTCATGATCTTACAATGAAACAGTGTCAAATCATACTAAGGCAAGCAGCTGCTGCAGACGAAGATAGAGCCTTTTGCAATTTGCTGGGACGAACATTTTTGAATCCTGATGATAATGATGAGGTGGGACTTCTTGGCTTTCCTGCAATGGTGTCCCGTCCTATGGATTTTAGGACAATTGATTTGAGGTTGGCTTATGGGGCTTATGGGGGATCCCATGAAGCCTTTGCTGATGATGTTCGAGAGGTAGTTTTTTTCTCTTACCCTTACTGTCATTCTCTTTCTGTATGTGTGTGTGTCTGTTTGGACCTTAGAAGTTTAATTTCAGAAGCATGCAATTTCTTATATGAAGGTAATGGCATGGAGTAGTAGGCATGCCATTTATATATTTTTTTAAAACAAACAGTAACTGACTTGCTTGCCTGAGATTGTGTAACTTTCTTGTTTGACTAAAATTGTGCTGAAACACAGAATGAGAAGGAAAGGGTAATAGATTAGACACTAGAATTTTTACAAATTTAGCTGGCCTTATGCATAAGAAATCTTTAAACATCGTAGTACTACAATTAGAAACTGACAGATTATAAACTCATATTAAGGGGGACTGGTAGATCTAAAGAGACATGGAAAGGAACTACTGAATTAGTGCTGATATATTTAAATCTTTATATATGTTTTGAATCTTTTGATTGAACACCAGGCTGATATAAGATCCATATTAGTGAGACAAAGTCATTTTCTTTTCCATTATTGTGCAATTGCAGTTCTAGTGCCTGATCCTTGTATTGGCAGGTTTGGCATAATGTACGTATTGCACATAAAGAGCAAAGTGATGTCATTGATCTGGCTGAGAAGCTCTCACAGCAATTTGAAGTTCTTTACGAAAAAGAGGTTAGCTGAAGTCACTTTTTGTTTCACTTAATACTTGAGTATTGTATATGCAATGCTGAGCTGGTCATTGTACCATTTAGGATGATTATTTTCACATTTTTGGTGTATACTTCACTTTTAAGTTTGCAAGTCTGTTCACTGTTGTTGGATCAATTAGTTTGTGTGAACTGCAAAGTGAAGACATGGTTGCAACTTGCAAGTAATTTCGATTTGCCATTTTGATGTCTTTGGTGCTGGTGGATTATGATTTCGCAAGTCTTCTTTTTGTTGGAAGATGATTTCCTGGTTCTGCGACTGCTCAATTTGTTTTCTTTTAATTCAAATATGTATAATTGGATTTTTAGATCTGCTTATAGTGTTTTGTTTCTTTGTTTTTAACACTGAATATCTTCTCTAGGTTCTTACTTTTGCTCAGAAAGCTATGTTATCTGTTGAGGCCAGCGAGGAATCCAAAAATGAGAGAGATGCCTTACTTGCTGATGCAGCTGAGAACTTAATCCCCAAAGCTCCTTGGGAGGATGGAATCTGCAAAGTGTGCGGGATGGATAAGGACGATGACAACGTCCTACTGTGTGATACCTGCGATTCAGAGTATCACACATACTGCCTGAACCCTCCGCTTGTTAGAATCCCAGAAGGAAATTGGTACTGCCCTTCTTGTGTTGCTGGTGTGTCCATACCCCAGAGTGCACCCTACGGGTCCCACGCGGTCAATCGTTTTTTGAAGGGAAAGGCTCAGAGAAAAGATGTGGACAAGAATCTGGAGATGCTGGCACAACTAGGAAGTGCCATGGAACTACACGAGTACTGGGAGCTTACTGTAGAGGAGGTTGGGACTTTTATACTTTTTAAAATTTTTTTTTACTGCCATTCTGTTTTCTAAAATGTCTATTAAGTTAGCTTCTCTCTTGTTGCAGAGAGTTTTCCTCATGAAGTTCTTGTGTGATGAGGCACTGAATTCAGCCATTCTTCGTGACTACATGGGTCAATGCAGTGACAAGTTTAGTGATGTGCAGCAGAAACTGCGTTCGCTCAACTCTGAAAGGAAGCTTCTGAAATTGAAGGAAGAAAACCTGGTTTCGAAAACCAAGGGCTCTTTTTTTCGAGGTAAAGGAGGGGAATCGGGGCTTGATGAGTTGGTATCATCATCCTTACCTGACTGTTCAAAGCAGGCAGAGGCTTCCAATACCATGGACACTTTAGGACAGGACTCTAGGAAAGATGAAATCCAGTCAACTAGAGAAAATGAGTTGGTAAATGATAATGATCAAACTAGCTCATGTGCTCCACTGCCAGCTAACGGGGCTTCATCTCAGACAGGCAATGATGAACTCAGCTGCCTTAAGAGTGAAGTAACTTCTCTGCAGAACTCTGTGGATAAGCTTGAGTCTGAACTCCTCAAGTTAGCTGTCAGGAAGGAATATCTGGGAAGGGATTCTGATGGCAGAGTCTACTGGATTTATGGAAGACCTGGTACTTGTCCTTGTATATTGGTCAACGGGTGTTCAAAAGGGGAAGATGCTTTTGCACCAGACAAACAATTCCTAAGTTTCACTTTTTGGACATCTTTCCGAACTCGATCCGAAATCGAAGAACTCATGAAATGGCTGTCTGAAGGAGATGTAAAGGATCGAGAACTGAGGGAATGCATTCTACACTGGCAGTTAAGTAAATCCATGGATGCTTGGGATGCTGAGAATAACATCCTGGATATGGGAAACAAAGCTGTCTCTAAGAAGGATGCATATTCCGACCTTCTGGTCACAAAGGCTGTGAGGTCTTTGGAAAAGAAACACGGACCTTGTCTGGACATATGGGGTTCAGAAAACCTTAAACAAGTCACTGCCCAGGGTGAAATGCACAGGTGTAGTTGTCTAGAAATTGTGTGGCCATCTTGCTTCCATTGTGTCACTTGCCACACAAGCTTCCTAACTTGTGAAGAACTCGAGCAGCATGTGCCTGAAAAATGTACCTCTGCTGCTTGTCAGAATTCTCAGAAAAAGGAAGACTCTTCATCGCAGAAAAAGGGGTCGAAAACTGAAATCCCAGTGGAAAAAGGCTCTAGTAGTGCCAGCACTGTTCCTACACCTTTGGGTGAGAAGCAGGACAATGGATCAAGCTTCTTTGACCGTCCACCCGAACCAGATTGCCCGTTCAACTTTCAGGAAATCCTGTCCAAATTCAAGGTTGATTCCTCGCTGAAGGAAATGGTTAAGGAAGTTGGTTTGATTGGATCCAATGGTGTTGTGTCCTTTGTCCCTAGCTCCGGCAGATCTCCTTATCTTGATGACCCTTCTCTGAAGTTGGCATCTATAACCATTGGAGATTCTCCATCCGTTCCTGAACCTTATAATTTAGTAAATGAAGGTGCTGCTAGTAATGGTGCTTCAGCTTCAGCACAAAGCAGCAGGGTTGGTAAGGCTCCTGGATTAACTAAAGCGGTAAAACCCACAGATTTACCATGCCAATCTCCTATCTTAAGAGACAAAAACTCAATGCTTGGGGTAAATAAGAGTTCTATGATTCCTGAATCTTCATTGGTACCAAAAACTGGTAAATGTTATGAGGTTCTTCGGTGCCTGAAGATCAATCTGCTTGACATGGATGCTGCTCTTCCTGAAAACTCTCTGAAACCGTCAAGATCACACTCAGACAGGAGAAGCGCCTGGCAGAAGTTTGTAAAATCGGCAACTACTATTTATGAGGTTAGTGAAATACCTTTTCATGTCAATTTTCACTCCTGGTTATTAGATTATTGTGTACCATTGCTAGTTTATGTTAAAGTTATAGTAGAACGGGTATGCACTTTTCTAAATAGTTGTGAGATGTCAAGCAATTCCTAAGGTCTTTTAGTGAACTTGGGGAATGCATAAGCTTTACGATAAGTAAATCGGTCAAATAGTTGAAGCAGCATCTGAATTTAAACCAGATCTCAGACTGATTTGAGCCCTTTGTAAGATCATTCTATCATTAAGAGCACAATGGTTGACAATGACATCCGTTATTAGTAGAGTACATATAGTTGGAGCTTGGTTCTTTTCATTCTATTGCCATCATATAAGGGATTTTGAATCTGAAAATCAGTCATAATGCTTTATGTGTGAACATATTGGTTGATGAATGTCTTCTTGATAAATAGAACAATAAAATTGCCAGTTCCTGAAAAATTGTCATCATTTTGTATGCTCTGTCTTTCAGATGGTTCAAGCAACAATCTTGTTCGAGGATTCAATAAAGGCCGACTACCTGAGAAACGACTGGTGGTACTGGTCATCTCCTTCAGCTGCAGCTAACATCTGTACTCTGTCTGCTCTTTCTCTTCGCATATACACTTTGGATTCAGCCATCTTGTATGAGAAGCCATCTTCAACTGAGGGCCCCACCATTAGTACTCCAGACTTGCAGTCTGATAAAGAAGCACATGTTAGTGCTTCAACCCCAACCAATAACTTGAAGCAGGGCAATCAGCTCTTACAGAAGACGCCTGATTCAGACTCCAGTGACAAACCTAGGACCCGAGCCAGCAAGCGTAGAAAGGATTCAGAGAACTGAGTCTGGAAAATCCTTGGAAAAACTTCATAGCGCTTTGGATGTTGTCTTTATCTGTACTTTTAGGGCTATAATGCACATTCTGATCTTACAGTCTGGTAAGGATTTTGAGGATGTTGCGTCTTAGAATCAGATTATCTGCTGCCTTTTTACGAGGTGGATCGTTTAGGGCCTTAGTCTAGATGAATATAGGTAAACAAGATCATCATACAAATGAATGAGTCGAAAGAAACGGAGAATAGCATTGTACATTGTATAGGTGCAAGTTGTTGTGTAGATATGTAAGGCTGTGCAAGGTTTTACAACTCCAATCAACTATCCGTTTCATAATTTTCCAATAGAAGAGGGTTCTAAGTTATCTATTTTTGTTTTGTTTTTTGTTCTTACACCACATACTTAAAATATAAAGTCTGGCATCAAGACAGAAAATTTTAATGGGAAAAATTAAAATAGCGAAATTACAATACACCCGAACAGTTCGATTGTACGAAGCATGATAAGCTAAAATAAATCTTTGATATGGATGAATTATGAATCTGAAATCATTAAAACTGTCATGAACATGCTTCCGCCGTTCGATCCGAAGTGTTTTGTTTTCCTGTTTCTCAGTTTTCCAACAAAAATTTCCTTTTTGTCGTCGTCTTTGCAGTTAATGGTGTTGAAGTAGTTCAGTCGTGGTAGATAATTTAGGGAGGAGGCAAGTGCATTCGCAATCCAAACCTCACCTCCGACGATCC
>JAAGWI010004966.1:5790-17856 GCA_012274505.1 Galium porrigens var. tenue
CCCCCCCCCCAAAAAAAAATATATAGTATGTTCAAATTGCGATGGTTCTTAAGCATGTCAACTAGGAAGTGGTGACTGTTTGCTTAAAACTAGGAAGAAGGTGACAACGTGATCAATGTTTGGAGGGAAGCACCATATTAGCAAGCACAATTTGGTTGCCCAGAGGCAAATGGTCCTTCAGAAGAACACATGCAGCACGCAGGACCTCCAACAGGAACACAGCCTCGTCATTCTCACTCTCATCAATGCTAGAAAATTGGTGATTATTAGCTACATAATCACCACCCATAATGCCTGTTTCCCATTCGTATATTCTCTCTGTCAATCTCCATAAACACGCACACACAGATTCTGATACATTTCCCGAATCTTCAAGGAAACTAGAGAGAGTGACAGGTAGATCACTCAGCACGCTGTATCTATCCACAACCAATATAGGCATATACTTGCTCCAGTTACCACATAATAGGCCCAGGAATCGCACCGCCTGCACCAGGTTCAATAACATATTAGTCTCACAACATGCCATTGAGCTACTGAAGTTTCTGCCAGCCAGATTAACAGCGATGCCTTCCAAACACACACAGACACATCAAACATTCAAAACTTATCACACGTGTGTGGCACTGTACATCAATCCATCATTTCCCTACAAAGTACATAATATTTTGCTTGTAACCTAAAGTGGCACGAGCCTTCATTTAGCCAAGTACTCCACTAGATTAGAAATGATAGTCATGGGTCATGGCACATTTTTACTGGAGGTATACAACAAAACATGATATATCATATAATCATATACCAAGGACAAATCAAAGACCAAGTAAATCTACTGATTTAGTCATTAATGAACCTATACTCAAAAGAGTCAACACTACGAAAAACATCCACCGACTGAGAAGCTGTCCAGCCATTCATAACTCTGAAATAGAATAAAAGTGCATACCGTGGATGGATAGCTTGTCACACAGCCAATTTGCAGTGTCTCAAAAAGCCAGTTCATTTTTACAGTTCCCTCGGCATGTTGCAGAGTCCTAGCGACTTCCACCATAACATTCCACATTGCTGCAAAAGACAATTCAGAAAATTTCAGCCTTTTTTGTTATTATTTTTCTTTCACCTATTTTTCAACTTCCCTCTCCTTTTCTTTACCCCTACTAGTGAAAGCAGGTTGTTGGGTAATCTAATGCTCGACATAAAAGTACTGCAAAACTCTACTTTCACAATTCCACAAGCAAAACTCAAATTGCTATGTAAAGATCATGATAATTACATGTGAATCACCACCACTAACTAATTCTTCACCTTGGGATCTACTATTCAGCACATATGGTTTCAATTTTCCAAGTTCACTTATTGTCATTGATCCAATTCGCACCAGTCTGGCTTTTGCTTGAACTTTTTTCAAAGCTTCATGGAAATGGCTGCTCTTCTCCATGAAACTTGCTTCTGATGTCTACATATAGGCTCAAGGCAGAGATATTAAGTCAAAGATCCAATTAACATAGAAATTAAAAACGAAGTATCACCAAACATGAAAACACAACCAGACAGAACAGTAAATAAAGTTGTGTATTATTATACTATTATATTAAGCAATATGAATCTGCAATTTCAATGATTTTTTTTTTTCATGCAGACATATTTTAGGGGTGAGAATCAACACAACACAGATTACATAGTATAAAAGAAAGAAAAGAAAGAAAGAAGACATGAATGTTTACGTGCAGAAAATCCAACAACCATCTTTGATTAGCCTTCCCTAGGCAATGCACTGCATCAGACCACTCCTTGGAAATCTCAGAACATGATTCTATAATGTCGATTGCAGGCAGCATAGCAAAGAGAACTTCCATGCAATTCTCCATCTGGGCCATATATTCTTGAGCATTGAAAGAATCTTCTCTATGCAGACACAAGGAGAGGCCGTTCCAACAGGATGTCCGCAATAGGATTTTATCTTCAGAACTGTACTGCTCAGAATATAATAGCCACAACATGAAGTTAACTATGTCTTCAAATAACTTCTGAAGCCTGGAAACTGAGAATATTTTTGTCAGATCTGCCAGATGTAAGAGAAGCCACGACTGCAGATTTTGTTCAAGCGTCTTAAATCTGGGAAGGTCTGATAGCTCATCGATGAAAACAAGGAGCGGTTTAACCTGATTTGCATGCCTTAATGAAAACGACAAACATTCCTCCCGGAGACCTCCTTTCTTCAGAGAATAATCATGAGCCAATAATTTAACAACTTGATCCTCGTATCTCATGCACCTCCTAATTATAGATCCCCACTCTAATATTGGCAATCTAGAAGCATATGAAAGGCACCGCAATGCACTAACAATTGTGGCTACATGTGAAGTTGCAGCCATCTGCATTGGGAAAGTCAAAAAGTAAGAAGAATATACCCTGATATAGTAAGAAGAATATACTCCACGTATCTAAGCGCAGTCTACCTTTAAACAATTGATTCAGTACAGACACCCAGTTTCAAATGAGGAAACAGGACAGGACAAATCCAGCATAGTTAAAACAAGTTTTTCCAGGAATTAAGCAAAATGCCCAGTGTGATGGGGGGAATTGTTAGATTTGTATTTAAGATATTAGTTCAATGATAGATTCATTGAATATCATTATATAGTATGTGAGTAAAGAAAAACTTCATAAGCAGAAGATATATTCAAATCCCAATGGTTTATAAATGGCTCACCAAAAAAAAAAAAAAACATGCATCCTATAAGGGAATAAAGGGATCACTATGAGCAGATCCATAGCACAGACTCACCCCAGGATCCATATGCATTAACCACGTAGAGATTTTGACGACCAAGCTATCCTTCGGAAGGCCGTGGGAGACTGAAATAATTGCATCTTCTTGAGAAGAGATCTCATCACTTTCAAGTTGCCTGAGCTGAAAAAAATGCCTAAGCAATGAAATTGCCCAGGATGCATATTCCCGCAAATGATGGTCATTAGAACTCTGTGCAACTAGAAAAATTTCGCGTACTAACAGGGTCAAGTCCGGCTCCATTAATGGAATAGAGATAAGAGGACCCATAATACGAGAAGATTCCATCTGAATGGCAATAAAATATCATCAGAAAAAAGTGTTTACTGATAGGAAATAAAAGAAACTTTAACTTGAGCTAAAGCTCAGTAAAAAGTAATTACCACTTGATTGAAGGTGAAATCTGCCTTTAAACTAGAGGCAAACTGAATGGGCAATCCCACATGTGCTCCTAATGAACTAACGACTCCAAGCATGCCTCCCAAATGAACAAAAGGAGGGTGAGCACTGGAGTAACTTTTTCTGCACAATGACAATATATCTTTAACATCATTGACCTTTAAGGAGAAGACAGAACCATTTAAGATGCTGGACACAAGGTTTCCAGCTCCTACACAAGATGCCATCAACAAGCTCTGGGAGATGCTACTAGATTGCTCAACGGACACTAGCTTAGAAATTAGCTCTATGAGTGAAGTTGCTAGATTATCTACCTCTGTATCATCAAGCAGTTCTACTTGTTGACAGAAAGCCACAACAATAGGTACGGCAAGGCATGACCCAACAGACAATACTATTTGCTGCCTTTCTAGGCTAGTATTGCTCAGTAATGAAGCATCGAAGTGCAGAACACGGGAGAAGATCCATTCTTTTATGTTAACCACTACATCATGAGCTCCAGAATTGTAAATCGCGCGAACAGAACTTGCCAAACCCAATATAAGTCCAGCAATACCCCATATATCTTCATCTAAGTCATCACAAAACTCATCCACCAACTCAACAGAAACACTAGTGCTAGAATCACTCCTTCCCACAGGTATACACAGTGGTAGATTTTGTAACATATCAGCTGAAGATTTATCGAACTGACTCAAATTGTGAGACAATACCTTAATGATGTTTCTCAGTAGTTCTACCCCTTGTGTCTTGTAACTTTCTTTTTCAGATGAAGAAGTACCTTCAGAGTCAGCTCTTGTTAGAAGTTCTTCACATGAAAACCCCAATCCAACTCCACAAGCTCCTTTTACAAGAGTGCTTTTGCTCAACGATGCGACCTGAAAAAGAGAGCATATTTTATAATTTATTACACTATCTTTTGTGCATAATCTACTCTGCCCTACTTGGCAAGTATTTCAACCTTTACACTTAACATCAGGGAGAATAAGTTAACTGTATACTTAATTATAGACTTAACTCAGCCAGCATCTTTTATGGTTTATACTCAACAATCAAGTATTTAGTAGTTCAAATTCAGATGTCCACTCAACCTTCAGCAATTGGGGTAAGTGTACACAGCCAACAGTTTCAAAGTTAATAATAATGGAAAAAAGAGTAATCGTCTCCCTGAAAAAATAAATAAGACACTGCATTCCGTGATTATTGCTAGTGTTGGAAATAATACCTTGAGAAGTACATTAATATTTTCAAATTTCTGTTTGTTGTCGGTCGCGTGAAGGCAACTTGATATCACTCCAAGAGAAATTGCAGCTGCCCACTGGCGGTATTCATGCTCGTGTTGCAAACACCAAGAGCAAAGAAACTTTGAGGCAGAAAATTTCACAGCATGTACTTGCTGGGGAAGCACCTGAAAAGGGAAAAAAATATACTTAATCACAGGAATTGTCGGGCAAAATGCGCTCAATTTTGAACAATCAATCAAGCCTTTTGCCCATGAATTCATCCAGAACAATCAAAAACCCATCTTACAGCCACAGAAAGAACTAGCATACATTTTTTCACTGGAGGGCCAAAGACTTGGTGGTTGTTATTATAAAGAACTGGTACAAGAAAGAAGATGTACTCTGAAAGGAAAAATTATTTACAGATCTCATTCTTCCTAGATAACTCACGAAGTCAATAACAGTAATAAACCATATAGTGGTGTTTCTCATTCTGAAGCTTTACTTGTAAATCTTCCCAAGAACAATATTAGAAAATTTAACAGGTGACATTTAAGCAGTAGAGGGGTTACTTACTGAACAAAGAGCTCCAATGGCAAGAGCAAGATTTTCTGCAGTCCGAGGGATAGACTCATTAGTATTCTGCCTTATAATCTGGCATGAGAAAAGTCAGTAATTATGTAGTGCTGATTTTAAAAATAAGTAAAGGAAGTCTATGATGAACTAAATCAAAACCTTCAATATATTGTTTGCAGCTTTAGAAGTGTTATCAATCATGGAGGAATGTGGCTTTCCACCAAGGAATTTCAACTGAGCTTTCATCCATCTTTGCATGAATGGTTTCCACGATTGCAGTGAGATAAGGGCAACCAGTATATTTCTTGAAAGCTGAAGGGAGGAGGCTATTTCTACCATTACATCCTCAAACTTAGCATTTATTTCTTCCAACTCCTGTAAATCAACTGGCATTTGTAAAATTAAGTGTCCATCATAACTTAGTTTGAGTTTTTAAGAGCAGTCTATTTTGTCTTACCTTTAGGAGTCCTCTGTTGCTCAAATCTACAGGAGCAAAAGAAAGACATAACAACGAAGCACCAGGTAAGTTTGTGACTTTACTTGTATTTCCTGACAATGATATGCATAATGTAAAAATGAGAAAATCTGCAAAAAATATCCATGCATACATGAGAACATGTTTGTATAGCCACATTTATCTTCCGGAGGTACATAAAATGAAGAACCAAGTAGTTTAATCAATTCTTTCAACAGGTGGAATGCATAATGAAGTATGCATTCAGGAAACAGGTCAGGGATTTTCTTTAGAAATAGAAAAACAAAAGCTCAAACTGTGACATGAAGTTGCAAAACAAGGATCATGCTGCATTCATCACAAAACAAATAAGTTATGACTACAAAGTACAAACTTACCTGTAGAAAAGATAACTTGAGGAAAAACATCAAGCAACTTCTCAATCTTATTTCTAGGTTCCCTTTTCTGCTTCTCAGAACTTCTTCGGTTACTGCAAAGACAAAACCCAATCTCATTAATCATTTTTTAAGAAACAAAGCCGGGTAAAATACAACTTCAAAGATTTAGAGCAGAAACATAAAATTGGAAAGGAACAGAGATGACAAAAAATCGTTACATAAACTCGTGATCAATAATTCTGGATTCGAATCCTTCTAAAGCCCTTAATACTTCAGGATTAGTCTCCGAAAGAAGAAATTCCACATTCACCTCCTTAAAATTGGGAATGCTTCTCAGAAGATGCTCCACCTGAAAGAAAAGACATGTTTAAACCAATGAAATCCTAGAAGCACGTACTTCTGCTTTCTTTTCACTAAAATCATGATTACTGGTAGATTGAAACAAATTAAACCACCCAAAAAGGAATCCTCATTCAGCCACACTTGAGTAATTAGAAAGGGACAGTCCCAAAGTATGATCATATACCTCATAATGGGTTAGTGCCAAAAATGCAGTAGCTCGGGGCATTGCCCATGATGGACCATGACCAAAACTCCTAGAAGTTCCAACTTCCCACAAAATATTCAAAACATGTGAAGCAGCTTCAGGGTATGCTTCAGCATCCATTGCTCCCCATCGTAATAAAATACATAGGCTGGCATCAGAAAAAAGATATGTGTACTTACCAATCTGCTCTAGATTAAATGGAGAAATGCATAATAAACAATTCAAAATAAACATGCATTAAGACCATCTAACATCCACTGAAATATTTTTTGTAGTGATGAAAACTACCACAACATCCATTGAACTGCAATATGATTATAGAGCACCTTGTGCATTCAAAATTAACTATTCCAGCAGAAACTATATCCACATATGAGAAAACAACACTATGTGAGATCATCTTTATGGATCCTCAACTGTTATGTGTTTGGTCAAGACATACTAGTCATTTATTTATTTTATATAGCGTTTCTTTCTGATAGTCTTGTTCCATGTCAGCAACATATATTTTAAGTAAAAAAATAAATAATTGCTTATAAATTAAAGGAAACTTTTAACTCACCTATAAGCAACAAGTGCATTTGTTTTGTATCGCAAAACATGCATCTTGATCACATCCCAGGCTGTATAAAAATCTGAACCAAGTGGAACACTGAATTTGTCAATGACTTCCAGGTGAATAATTCTCAGATGTATAACTGTTATCCATCCCACTGGACCTTACTGGTCATAAATTAGAATGTGAAAATCTTCCTACTCAACTTTAAAGCTGTGACCACTCATGATCGCAACTTATAAGTTGCAATTAAATAATCCACCCCATTTTTTTCAGTACAAATGTACAATCATTCAGAATCATACAACCATACAGTGCCATCTAATACGAATTTAGAATGACCAAGACCAAAGAAGCTTACAGAAAGAATAAGAACAAAAACTTACCAACAACATCTGATTCACAGAGATGTGCAAGACTTCGGAGTCCCAGACTCTGAATAAGAGTATCTTCATTTTCAATACAAGCCTGTCAATCAAATCATAAATATCATGGAGCTTGATTAATTTGCTTAGAGAAGCATATGAAGGATGGTTATCGTGTTATACCGCTACAGACAGAACAAGGTCCACACCCCTATCAGGATTTTTGCGGCAAACGTCCAGGACAGAAGCAGCCATACTCACACAGATATCTCTCTCCGATGCAAATTCAACAAATTTATTAGGCTGTAGAACTCCCTGTGCCAGGAGAGAAAAACAGCACCATATTGAAAATTGAATTAATTATTCTGGGATACTAAGAGTGTTCAAAAGTAATTGATCAACTCATCACATTCACATAGGTACAGTAGTTGGAAGCATTTGTTTACTGTATAAATTGGAACTTAATCCCTTTTACAAACAGCCAAGATTATTTTATGATAATTAAAAAAATAATCTTTTGAAGATCTATTATAAACATGTAGCACAACAAGGTAAACCTCACAAGAATTGAAAATGATTTTACACAACTAAGGTGAAAATCCTGACCTGTAAATTCCCGAAGACACGGTCATTGATCTCCCAGGTCTTGCAAATTAATCGTACAGCAGTAGAATATAAAACTCTGAAAATAAAAAGTAGGATAAGTACTAGTCTAAATTTCCAACAACCAGAAAAATAATTTGTGGATTAACATACAACTAGTTGTGGATGGTTATGACTCTTCTGAGAGTAGAATAAGTCAATGACTTTGACAAACAAACATTACCTGTTTAGAACAATAAAGCCTTCACACATTATGTGATATCTAGCTATAAGCCAAATCTCACCATTATGTATAGCACCTCTTTCAATAGTTTCTTTCTATGTGTTCAGGTCTTCCTTGTACTCCGTTATTTTGAGTTCATGAGTTTCCATTTCCTAGTACCTATTAGCCATCTTGGATTGGTGCATCTAAATTTTTCATGCGCATCTCAAAACAGCCCTAACTCAATCTATAGAAGCTACTGCATTTATTACTTCTTGACAAATATCAGAAAATTAAGGGATTTACTCTACTACAGACTTAATTACCAAATTTAATATACCATCCTAACCGAGGATACAGAGTATATGCAAGACATACGGTTTTACTTCCTTACGAAGCATTGGCAACATTGTCTGGACTATCAGCGGAACCATTGCAGGATGAGAAGCAAGTGAAGGAAGACTGGCAAGCAGTTTCAGCTGCAAGCCAAAATAAATTTTTAGAAAATACCACATAAAATCATAAGACCATTACAAATATACATATATGAAGGAAAGCATATCTAACATGGGAGCATGAGGTCCAGGAAAAGATTATGGGCCTGTAGCGACGACTCATGAAAAACATACCAATATGCCATGGAAATCAATGTCTTCATTGTTACCAATAACTGTGTGGTTGGTAAATAGAGTGAACAGCATCAGTGGCACACCTAGTTCAGGGTTCAAATTGCCAATAATAGCCAAGAGATCTACTGAAGGGTTCCCCAATTTCTGATGCATAAGACAGACACCAGTGATTGCACCAAGTATAAAGGAAATTTCTGTTAGGAAAAAAAGGGGGTGGTGTGTATTAATAGGAAGCAAGTGCAAAATAATATTTCAAGGAGACGTAAAACAAATGGTAACCTGCAGCAAAGATCTCCTGAGACTTAGAGAGAGTTTGGGCAGACTTTTGTTTATTTAAAATGAGCAAAGCATAGTCTTGCACTGAGGATGTCCAAGATTCCGATATTTTTCGTTCAGCATCAATATCCCCATGGCCACAAGTAAAGTCGAGGTAAAGAGGATAAGATACTGAAGATGGATCCTAAAATAAATAACAAAAAGCGCCATCATATTTTTGAAGGAAAATATACAATATCCCTCAAATGCGCACATCAAAAAACTAAAAGTTTTATTTTCTCTCCAGCTCATAATTCAACAGATACTGATATCATCACATGGAATTTGGGAAGGGAAAAAAAGGCCATAAGTTTCAGGTATATATGATTAAGAAGTTAACCTGATTCCACAAATGCAGGAGAAACCTATAAATGATGCATCCATAGGAGCTGATGGAGAGAGCAGTTTTCTGAGCATCCAGTCCTCTCTGTGGCGAAACTGACAAAGCTAGAAATCTCTTCTCCAGAGAAGTAATAAGAGCAATAGCCGCTTGCTTGACAAATTTACTTGGCGATGATGCAATGTTAATGACGGGAAAAATGAACAAGAGCTCCACACTCAACTCACTTGACACTTGACCAATATCTGAGAAACGTGGAAATGGAATTTGGTGATTGAAGCACCAGAGAGATAGAAAACAGAATATTTGCACTACATATAATATTACCAGCACAAACTCATCTCAAAGGCATCTATATACATGCCAAATTAACTTTAACATCATGGACATTAAAATATTCAAAATATACTAGTTTACATTCAAAACAGGTTCTGTATAAAGAGAATGACATAAAATCAGTAAACCTGTTCAAAGTGAATGATGATATAATCACAAAATAATCCTGCAGTAAATCAATATCTAAAAAAGAAGCATACTCCCTCCATCCTTTTTTGAATGGGCGGCATTAAATTGTCAATATCTTTAACTAAGTTTAACACAAAAAAATTTTGAAAAAAATAGATATGTTAAAGATGTGTTACGAAGAATATAGCAAGTTCTCATCTGACTATATTCATGCCTACAAAATCTATAAACAGTGACATGGGACATTAAAAGAGGGACAGAGTGCAGTACCACTTTCAGTTTTCCACTCTACAAGAAAGAGAACCAGTTTCAGAATAGCAAGCTGTTCATGTTCAAGCTTAGACTGAATGAGCGGGAGAAACAAGGATAAGAGCACTGATGAGAATCCAGGAACATAATTCAAGCCTATTTCTTTCTGAACAACCAATAAATGCCTTGAAATTTCAAAAATATTCTCAACTTCACGAGGGTGAGGACGAAGTTCTTTATGTAGAGAGAAAATGGCCTCTAGGAGCTCCACACCACATAATTGCATCTCATGAAGCAGCTAACACATAAAACAATTATAGACTAAGTCAGTTAAAATGGAAAAGTGAAACAGGAGCTACGGAAATGTCATTTGTCAATTACAGACTATTAGAAATGACAATAACTAGATAATACAAGTACCGATCTCATTTCCGCCAGCTGCCTCAAGATAACCACATAAGAGTCCACTGTGCATTCCAAACACTGGCGAAGTACAGCAACATCCTACGTTGACAACCATTAAAACAATGATCCCACCATTCCACTATTATGCTTCAAAACACTGTTACGTTATGGACAGTTCACTCACTTCTGAATCTTGACAGGGGAAAACATGGAGACATTGCATCAGCATCTGAATAACAGGCATTGCTTCGTGTGGAAAGGAACAGCTCAATGATGTCAGCAACGACACTAAAGCCCTGACAAAAGATCGAAAACGAGCTAGAACAGGCATCTGAATGATTGAGTGATTCAACAAAGGCCTCAAGTAGTCACAGACTGGAGCCATTCCCAAGTGCTTGCTCTTCACCAAAAACACACCTACTTGTTGCACCAGCTCAGATTGCGTATCAGTTCGCCATGAAAGAATCTGAGCGAATTAGTTGCAGTCATCATTATAGAGCTCAATGTCATACTACGTTCGTTTATTAATTCATATTTACCTTAATAAACGGATGATTCGCAGGAGATGATAACTGCACCGAGGAAGAGCCGTTTCGGAACCCTAATTGGACGATAAACCCTATAGCTTTCACGAAAACGTTTACGAAACGTGAATCGGAGGCCTCTAGGGCGGACTGGAGCTCCAGCAGTCCGCGAGAAATGTCCAGTTTGGAGTCCCTGACAAGGCGGCATAGTTCGACAACGGAGTGCTCCACCACGGCGGCGGAGGAGGAGCTGAGGCAGTAACTGACGGCGTCTCTGCCAGGGTCGGAGTCCAGGCTGAGGTGCGGCGGAGCAGTTCGGAGCTTCTCGAAGATTGAGATCACGGCGTACTTCTGTAACGACGGTTGTGGGACCCGCGTCTTCTCCAGCAATGTGGCGTAAGAGTCCATTTGGCGCCGGAATAATTCGAATTTTCAGGCGCGCGTTGATATTAGAGCATCTCTGATCATGTGTCGGGTCTACTAAGATTCAAACCCTATCCATAAAAATATAATTGGATCCAGACCCGGTCCCATATCTATAGGGTCTTTAAAAATTGAAATCGAAATCTAAATCGGATGGATCTAAGAGCAAATCCAACTTCTATGCTAAAAGTGGGAAATACTAAAGTCACGTGACTGAACTGTAGAAAAGTGATTTATGATCGTTGGATTAAATTTCAAAGGTCAGGATGATTTTAAAGTTTACTAAAAATAGAAAAGTTAATGTAAATGACTGAACTGTAGAATTCTCCGCTAAAAGTATCTTTAAAATAGAGTATAAAATCTAACAATCTCTATAATTTTTTTACTCAACTCCAACAGATACTCTATTTTGCATATCATCGCATTTATTAGTACAATTAAAATATACTCCCTTCGTCCCTATTTAAGTGTATCAGTTGACCGGATATTTTTTCACACCATGTTTGACCATTAATAATTTTAATTACATTCAATAACAATGTATGAAATTTTAATATTTAAAAAGTACGTCATACGAGCAATCTAACGATATCTCATACGAT
>JAAGWI010004978.1:0-10209 GCA_012274505.1 Galium porrigens var. tenue
AAAAGATACCTTCATTGAACTTTCATTTTCTGTCAACTGCATTGTTGAAATCTGCACTTTAATGAAAGCCCACATGCAGTAGTTTTTTCATTTCCAAGAACCCTGACCAACCATATAAGATCATAATTTGATCCCCATCATCCCTTTTTTCCTTTATATATACCTAATCTCAATCCCTGAAAAAAAAATCCAAACCATATGGTATTCTAAGAGCCTGCTGAGTTCCTCCCAATCCTCTTTTCCCGAGTTTTCGTGCCAAAACCAGACAACAGTGTAAAATATGGAGTATTCAGCAATTCACCAATCTTTCTTCACATCTCCCAACCATTTCATCCCAGAAAACCATGTTCATTGGGCTGAAACCCCGGAATCTCACATATACTCTGCTGATCTTCCAGGTTTGCATTTTGAAATCGACAGAAACAAAAAAGTTTCCTTATTTTGCTTTTTTGGATCATTGAAACTGAGTTTATGGATTATTTCAGGGGTCAAGAAGGAGGAGATCAAAGTGGAGGTTGAGGACTCCAGGTACATGGTAATCAGGACTGAGGAGGCAGCGGCCAAGAAGTTCCTGAGGAAATTCCGGCTGCCGGAGCAAATCGACATCAATGGGATCTCTGCAGGGTATGAAAATGGAGTTCTGACAGTGAAGGTCCCAAGGTCCTTTGTGAGGAGAGGGTTCTTCATTGAGCCTGCCGACTTGCCTCAAACTGAACAGCTGCATTCTATTGCTAGGGCAGCCTAGATGAAGAATCTTTATTTCCATATTTTATGGTTTGATTTCTTGTTTTTAGGCAGTTGTTTTTTGAATCTTGATGACTCAAGAAACTTGGAATTGGTTTGTTTAGGGTTTAAGCTAGAGTACTACTAGGGTGGCTTTGATTATTTTTCATTGGTTGAGACTTGAAATGTGAGACTTGAAATGTGAGCCAAGAATGGAGGGAAGAAGATAACCCTTTTTATTTTCTTATTTATTAGGAAATGAAGAGGCAAATCTTTGTGGGGTCATGGATGACTGATGAAATCTTATTATTTCAATTATGGCTGCAAAAAAATCTCAAGTCCAACTCAAGAACTTGAAAAAAAGATATTTCTATTATTGTTATTATTTTCATTTTACTTAATCTTAATTCAATTTAGATCAGGCGACGTATTAAAATTTTCTTACAGATTTGACGAACTGATAATCAATCTCAAATGTTCACTTTGGGCTGGTAAAACAAGAAGTTGAGAATAGAAGAATTTAATGCCAAATCTAGCATCACAATTCACAAGTACAAGTAATCGTATGCAAATCTGAATACAAGGAAGACGGCCATCCCTAGAGTACAAATCACCTTGATGTGATTTTACAGAACATCATTTCGCTACAGAACAGTGTAAATCGTCAAAGAACAGAACTAGTATGTACAACTATGATGCAAGAAGGTTCATCTGTTTCTGATCAATTCAATGAGCTCAACAGCCTCCCTCAATCTTTTATCCGTCTGTTCTCTTATAGCAGGTGTTCGGGAGTTCCTGCATCAGTGTCAGATATTTAGAATGTGTCGCAATTTTCATGATTTGATTTCATAATAATGGCAATATATGATCCATTTAACTGACCTTTTATCGTTTACTGCCTTCTTTTTGAGATCTTCCACAAGGCTATGTAATCTTTTCAGAAGGGGTGGACACCTGTGCACAGCTTCCAAGCCTTTTTTGGTAGAACATACTTTCTTGAGTAGGTTGCACGCGATTGTGTACCCCTCCTCCTTGTTACTGAAGATCAACATTTGCGCAAACAAAGTCATTGAATCATTCCAAGAAAGCGAGCAAAGAACTTGCACTAACATATTCTCTGATCAACTTACCGAATCAATTCCCATAGAACTGTCTCAGCAAATCCGTGGCTATCAATTAGTGTTTCAGCCAAATGAGGGTATTTAGCTAGGTTTCCTAGAGTAGACAATGCATGTTTTAGGATTTCCTGATCAGGTATGCTTCGGCTGACAGATTTGATCAGCTTCAGCAAAGTGCCAACAGCTCCTGCACTGACAAGTTCTTCACAACATCTCTGAGAGTGTTCTGTAGCCACATCTGTACAAAAATGACACAAGTCTGTAAGGTTCAGATTTCAAGTTACTATATAATCCATCACCAGGAGGAATCTCCATAGGTCAAGTTTTAAGAGTTACCTAGAGTAGCACATGTATGAAGAATGCCACTCATACTTCTCATACTCAGGAGTTCAGCAAGAGCAGCAAGAAGTCGGTTCATCAACCGCTTGCTATCATCTACATTTGTTGCTGATTTTTGAACTCTCTCTCGCAGCTCTTTTAGCTGTCCTTTCGAATGTTTTCTAGCAAGGTAACCTTTCCAGTAGGACTGTTACAGAAGAAACAAAGGAATAAATCTTGGTTAAATAAGGAAAATTTTAAGAAACCCTTCTCACAGATTGGATTATTCAGTGCCATTCCAATAATAATTATAATGAAGCACAAGAAAGATATAAATGAGAGAACTGACTTGAAGGATGACAATTCGTTGCCTTTCTCTTGAGGCTATCCTGCAAGCCATCCACCTCTTATAATATGATTGGATGGTAATGGCTGACCTAGCCTTCAGATTCTGTAACAAAACTCTCTTCCACCACCTTTGCAACTTTATAACAGATTGACCAATGATTCTCAATTCATAATTACTGTGTCTGCTGTTATTGTATGAGATCTCGCGACAGAAAGCGGCCCCTGAAAGCACATATCCCCTCTCTCATTATAAATGATAAGAAAACTTCCAGTAGTTGCTTTAACTCAATGAAAATTTGAACTTACCAAGAAGCCTTTTCCGTGTGATGAAACCCCTGACAAAGCTTTGGATTTCTTTAGCAGCAATTTGCTGGGAAAAGTATGCTTTGCTTTGTTTCATGCACCGAAAAGCAGTTTGAATCTTGACAGCAGCTTCTCTTTTCAACAAAAACTCCTTTCTCACCAACCACCCACGGAAAATGCTCTGGAGGTGAAATGAATCATTAATTGTAGGAAAATGAACATCTTAATTACACTATGCTTATGGATATTTATCACCTCTAGTTGAAGATATAGAACATTCTCTAACATATGTCAGAATGATGTAAAAATAATTAAGAAACCCAGCAAAATGTTAAAAGTTTAGGCGCCACTTTTCATAAAAGGATAAGTTGAAAGTGAATAAACACGCATTCATTATTACTGAAAGAATGGCATACTTGAATTTTCACAGCACATCTGAGGGCACCGTAGCTTCTTTCTGCAATCCATCGCCTGAAGTGGGACTGAATTACTACAGCGGATGCACTTTTCTGCCGGTAGCACTGGAAAGTTTTCCAAGGTCTCAAGCATCTCAGAACACTCTGGATTTTTAATATGGCTTCTCTCTGCTCCTCAAAACTTTTTCTCATATGAAAGCCACGGAAATAGCTTTGGATTTTAGTTGCAGCTGAGTGCTGCTTCTGAAGAGATTTTCTGAGAGTAAACTTTCTCCAGTAACTTCCAATAACAAACGCAGCTGAATGCTGCTTTTGAAGAGATGTTCTAGCAGTGAACTTTCTCCAAGAACTTTGTATAACTAACGCCGCAGGCAAACGAAGAGTAAATAGATCTTTCCCTTCAAACATAATCTGAGAATTTCCAACCTCCACAGCCATTTGGCTTTTGTAGGAAACCCAGGATCGTACAGCACGCTGAATGACCAAAACAGAACTCTTCAACTTGATAAAATGATGGCGGTCAACCATAAGGAGCATGTAAGGTCCACAATTCTCGGAATGCTTTTTTGTACCTTCACGGAGCGTATAAATGTATATCATTTGTAACTGTCCAAGAAAGAAGAAGATAATATATCATCTCAAAAGGAGTGCTTACAGAAGGATGAACTTGATCTCACAGTTAGCCAAGCCCGTATAACAGCTTGCAACAGGCAAGCAGCTTTTCTTATCTTCATGTACCTTCCAAGTTCCACCATTCGTCTGAAGTGAGACTGTATCAACTTCGCAGCATTTTCTGGAACTAAAAAACGAATCCATCAATTCAAGATGGTTCTCAACTCAATAGCACCAAGAGAAACTCGACAAAAATCCTGTTTATAATTGACTGGCCTGGACAGAGATAGGACTCTACAGCATCTAGGTTAAGATATTTAGATTTTACTAACCTCTGATTGAGCTTAGAGTTATATATTACCATGACTTCAGTTGTAAAACAAAAATAAAATTGGAAACCATTGTTCTTGAGAAATAAAATTCGCTGCATTATTCCAGTAGCTAATCAAATTCTGCCTTTCAAACAACCAGTACCCCATATGACTTTTAACATGATGTAGCACATTTCGGAACTAAATTATATCCAGATATAAATTTCTGTAGCTTATCTGAGAATAACAGTAGAAAACTTTCTACGTAATCTAAATTTTAAAGAAGAATCATTTCAAACCCCCAGGTCATTACCTCTTTCGATGTCCCTGGACCTTACACTAGTCAGGAAACACGGCTGAAGAGCATTAACACTTTTTGGATTGCATTTATTGTTCATCTGGGCCATATCTTGCCACCAAGACATAATGGCCTTGAAATTTTTTGAAGCATCTGCACAGGAGAGAGGTACCACATGATGACTCTAGAAAAAACAAAGAAAATATATGCCATTAACAGTCATTAGAGGACAAGAAGCAAGCTAAGTCCATAAGGGAGTCATGTGTGGTGGATATGCAAACTAAGAAGGCAGAAAAGAAAGAAAACATATAGGAATCATGTAAACATATGTCACTTTTTCACTAAGTAGTTAGTAGTTGAAGAGACCTTCACTGTTGTTACATTGAGACGCTTTAGCATGGACTGCTGGAGAATGCAGAAATGAGTGCTTAGTATTTGGATGTTTCCTTTCTGGAGTTTGAAAGTCTGATCTCAGCAATTTATGAAAATTCAGTTGGTCCTAAATAAAATGAATGAGTGTAAATTTATCACACTCGCAATGAGAACCACAACCTCAATTCCAAAACATTGCACAATGTTCAAAAGTAATACCAGATTTCTTTTCACCAGAAGTTGAAAAGACAGGAACACTACGAGAATGATGACACTTCTGTCATTACAGGCGACGTTGAATTCAAGTAGGTCACTGACTTGTAAAACCTGCATGATGGAATGAGAAGCTCATAGGGCAAGTAATGAGAAGCTGTGACCACTTTAATAAAGATAATCTTAGGTAGATAAAATTTGGACTAATTATCCTCCTTTGAACATAATAACTCAACAAAACGGCTAATATGAACATGTTGGAATCATTACTACACTGGATTTTGATACTATAATGCATGTACAAGTGGTATTAGAGTAGCATTTTACCTCTGGGAAGTTACCAAGTAGGGATGTCAACTTCTGAGATAATATGAAGTTGTGCACTGCATCTGCATATTCACTCGTTGACACTAGTGAAATTGCTTCATTACTTCCATCCAGGTTCTGTTATCATATGATTAAGTACCTAGAGATTGGACAAATACTAGGAGGCAAAGTAGAAAATAACTACTAACAAATAGGTAGTGATATGTACCTTAGAAGAAAGGGAACAGTTATGTTCTTTTCGGAAATAATAATCCAACAAACACCACATAGCTTTTCCATCAACCAATGAAGTGAAATTCTCAACTTTCAGGTCATAGCTTTCACCAACTGCCTGTCAACAGAAAGCCTTTTTTATGTGAGATTAGGAAATGTGAAATCTCCGAATGCATTTAATGTTTGATAGAATAATAACCACAGCATGGATTGTTTCTTGACCCATTATCACAAAACAAGTCTAGAATTCATGGTTTCATAAAATTAAAACTGTATTTGAAATATAAAAGGGATCGGAAAATATCTATACTATGTGAGATTATGGAAAATGGGAAAAGATGTAAATTTTTAATATTTTGGTTAACAAGCAAGTTGCGTGTATTATCAATAGTCCTAATTTTTTCTTACTGGATGGTCCATTAGTTTGAGGATTGGGTCATCTTCTAAACCTTAGTAATGTTTGACTTCGCATATATTTTCATGGTGATTAAGTAGCTAGCAAGCGTCATCTCAGTAAGCTTGTCATTCATTAACAAATGTTAAAATGATTTTAGCTGTGTTTGATCTAGTAGAGCTAAACTTACCATTAGACAATGCAATCGAATGCATAAAATGTATCTAATGACTTTCATTATGGAATTTTTCCTACCGCATGGAAAGACCATAGGCAGAGTATATGAAACTATTCAATTCTAGCTACAAAGCGCTATACCTGGATCCAGTTAAGAAGCATGTCAAGTGTAGAGCAAGAGCTTGGATATTCCTACATGAATGAAGAGAAGAGTCAGTACAATTGACAAAGAATAGAAGTAGTTAAATTCTTTTACGGATTTTATTGTACAACCGATTTGTAACACTCTAGATTCGTATACCAAAAACATTGTGATTGGTATCATTTGCTGGCAGGAATAAGAACATTGATATCAATTGAAGCATACCAGGATGACTCCTCTGATTTTAGATATCTCCACCGACAATAGCTGTTTGTTTATTAAGAGTGGGAACTGCAGTTTATCACATCAAATAAAGGTAATCAGATATAAACCATGCAGCATCAATTCTTCGCATGGTAGAACATTAACGCCTCCATGCATAGTCATTTAAAAATAGAATGATACTGGAATTGTTTTTTGAAAATGAATGGAAATGCCCATGACTTGATGTAGTTATTTCAATAGCACGTACTAGGATAAATAAATATCACAACTGACCTGCACATGAACAAAAATATTCCACAACAAGGAAAGAACTAACTCCTTCTCTCCATTAACAATATCATCCTCGGTGATCAACATACCATCCTCATCATGAAGTGGAACTCCAGCCTGCTTTAGGTACTGGAGAGCAATACCACAGTTACCCAGGCTCTTCTTGTAAGTATCTGATGGAACAACTAATTTCTGTACAACGAAAACAGTGTAAGGAGGAGAAAAGTAATCATAAACTCCATTGAAAAAGTGGAAAAAGTAATGAAAAGAAAAGTACTCCTAACCGATAGAATGGAAGAATCATGTTGCAAAAGCTGGATGGCCCTGCAAAGCCGGATTCCATCTTGAAGATCTTCATATAAGTCTGTCACTTTAAAGCTATACTCAATCAAAGGACTCTGCACAATGATAAACCAGGTTTTAACAGACTATTAGACACTCAATATAGTTGCAAATAAATTGAACAACTCTCAGGACCTCAAACTAGACATTGTTCCTCATAGTATTTCTTTTTGGAATTGTTCTCTGAAAATCCCAGAAAAACGGAAATGGAGTGAAAACACTAATAACAAGTAATAACTGTATGCTCAGGATTCTAACCTGCTGGTAAGTCACTTTGTACCCTACAATACTCAGATGTGCTAGTAGATTACCTTCCCCGTGCATCACATCCGTAGATAAGAAATCTAAGTTCGTCCAAGAAGGAAAGAATTAATCTCTAACAACTAAACAAACCTTATTAAACTGCACAAAAATGTAGACAAACATTTTAACAAGTACCAGATATCACTTGACGGCTTGACTTAATATTAGAATGCAGAGAGAATAACAGAGGTGAACCCCCATCGAGTCCATCTATTCCATATTTAAGAGGTAGACTACTTTGAGATTTGGCTCTATCAAGTATCAGAACAAGCAGCAGAAAACGCTTCAGAATGACACTTCCCAATTTCTCAAAGTAACCTGGCCTGTATAAACCTTCTACCCTCTTGTTATAAGCAAAAGCCCTTGCTAGCTCAGGATGGGCGAAGAATTGCTTCTCAATCACAACCCTCAAGAAGTTCATTTCTTGTTCAGAATCAACCTCTGCAGTTGGCAACAGCGAATCTCCTCCTAAGATAACAAATAACCCTATCCTCAACCACACCTGGTTGTAACTCATAAGGATCCGCATTGCTCTTTCCTTCATCCCAACATCTGTGACTATTGGACAATGCGCCCTCATTATCAACCTCCCATCATCAATACTCTGTACATAGTGAGCAAATATAGAATTAAACGATTAATTCTTGAGCATGGTTACCTTAATTGGTCTCATATCGTTCATTAACAATTTCAAGAAAACAAATATTAGCAACAGATACACAAAAAACTACTGATCTGATCAGGACAATGAAAATCAAACACTCCAAAAGCTTCAAATTCATTGCATTACCCACCTTTGTCACTAGCGTCATTGCATCAAAGATCTCCCTGCAGCTCTCCAAGCTCAAGTAGCCCCTCATTCTCTCCTTCAGATCTTCGAAACTGCAAACATCCTTCAGCGAAACGCTCAATCCCAGATGCACGGAGTCTCCACTAGCTGCGCCTGGTCCTCTCCATTTCGAGTCCCTCTGCCTCTTTGGCCCGCGCCAGGGCCCGTCAACCCCGACCTTCACCCCGCGGCCAGGCCCAGCCTCCCTCTTCCCATTCACCTTACACTCCCTCTCAACCTGCTCAGATTCACCCGCAGATCTCGACACATCATCGCAGCCGCAGGAGCTAGGGTTCTCGAGCAGGAAATTCAGCCACACGGTGAGAGACTTCGCCAGAGAATTCACGGATTTCTCCCTCGTGACCTGATTCCGCCTTGCAGACTTCGACTGCTCGATCTCGAACGCCTTGAGCCTCCTCGCAACCGACGAATTTCTCGCCCTGGTGAGGCCGGAGTAAGGAGTGGTTGATTTCCGAGCGGTGAAGAACTTTGAGTTCGACTGCGTGCTCGGAGAGAAGGGGATTTTTGGGGGTCGTTTGGGGGTTTTGAAATTGGAGATGTCTCGGAATAGCGAAGAAGCAGGAGAAGACGGCAACGGCGTCGTCGGATCCTTCTGTTGCTGTTGTTGTCGATGATATCTCGACTCCATTTTCACCGATAAACTAGCCGTGGAATTTGAATTTCTCCGGCGCTGTTCGGAAGGTGCTCGAAGAAATTAGGAAATGCAGAAAAGGGGATCTATGTTTACCGTTTCGATTTTGAATTTTGAATAGTTAAATTTTGGCGCTTCTCTCACCTTTTCTACGTGTTTTGTCATTATGGCCCGGTACTATGTTTTTGATATTTTTGTTGATCTCGAAATGCACTAAATTGAATAAATTTAAAATAAAAGTTTTCAGTATGTCAGAAAAATAGACTTTGTATGGATTAATTAATCTGAATTTAATTTAATTTAATTTTTCTAAACTAAATTAAACTAAATTGGTATATTAATATCCTTAGAAAAACAATATATTAGTCTTATTCAATCACGATTAATATATTTGTGCATCAAATTTTTTTTTTAATAAAACCGTCAAAGACGGGGTTTTGAGGGTGTCCTTCCATTTTCCATTAAACTCGAGGTAGCCAAATTGGCTTACATGTTGCCCGAAGACTAAACTCCTACTGGGGAGGCAATTTGTAAGATTACAGAATAAGTTGAAAAACCTAATCTATATCTAAAGCGCGGTAACACGATATACCTAGACTAAAAAGGGCGATGGAGTACTTCTGAACATCCTAAAGTCTAATAATAATTATCTGGCAGGTAGAGCATCTATAATTTGCATCAACCAGAACAAAACATCCTAGCCAACTAGAGTCTACTAGTCTAAATCCGTTCATAGTAAACGCCGGGAGTAAGTCGCAAGACTACTTCGACTCGGATTTCTCCTACACTATTACTAGAACAGAGACTAGAAGCCCAAGGGGTTTTCCACCTCGCCTAACTAACACGGTTAAAGGGGAAAACAAAACAGATAGGCATAGAATACTCGATAAATTAGTCCAGAATAAATACGCAAAAAGACCCATTTAAGCACTACTCCATCTGACAGAAATAAAGAAAAGAAAAGAACCCAAAACTCAGAAACTACCCAAATCCTTTGCTGGAGGCGGCGGCACACGGCGGCGGACGGCGGCTGCGCGGCGGCGCATGCTGCAGACGAGCCTGTGGAGCTGCGTCAGAATGGCCGAGAGTGTGGCCGGCGAAGCGCAAATGCACGATGGGACGCCGGTTAGTTCTGTCGGCGACGGACTCCGGCGCGTGGGCGAGCCGGAAACAGTTTTAAAATGGCCCGTTGTGGCCGGATCTTCTCCGAGGCGTCTGGATCGGGTCGTACCCTTGCTTTTCCGGTGCAGTTCGACCTTGGCAGCAGCGCGTTGGAGCTCGGGTGGAGCGGCTCGATAGAGCT
>JAAGWI010005263.1:0-15020 GCA_012274505.1 Galium porrigens var. tenue
TACATGGATCGAATACCCGAAAGGACGGAGCTAGCATCAGCTAGCTTGGCTCCTTGTGTGAGCACATGCCAGAGTATCTGATTCAGGGAACAATAAGGTACAATTCACGTGCACGTGTTCCCCGAAGGTACAAATTAGTGACTCATCCCGGATGAGTCATCCATTTGGCCCATTGGTCAAACCATCACTATAAATACTCACATCGAGCAATTGCGAAGGTATGTAATATATTCTCTTTAACTCATCTTCAAGAGTTATTATACCTTTCCTCTAAAAAACACCAATCTCATCATCAGGCGGAGCAGTTACTCTCGGGTAGCTCTGGGGTCTTGTTTTGCAGGCAGCACTTCTGAGACCACTAGTAGTACGAAACTCGACCCACTGGTGGCCGGAGCAGAAATGCAGCATCATCAATGACCCATTTTATTTACTTGAAAAAGAGAATTACTAGTGTAGTATTTAGGTAATAGAAGCAAACTATAAGCTTGACAGTATCAAAAATGGATATGAAATATGGGTAGACTCTGAGTTTGGGTTCTTTTCTTTTATTTATTTCTGTCAGATGGAATATGGGCTTTAATTGGTTCTTTTTGCGTAGTTATTCTGAACTAATTTATCAAGTATTATATGCCTATCTGTTTGTTTTTCCCTTAACCCGTTAGTTGGCGAGGTGAAAAACCCCTTGGGCTTCTAGTCTCTATTCTAGGAACAGTGCAGGAGAAATCCAAGTCGGAGTAGTCTTGAAGACTTACTTCCTGCGCTTTACTGTGAACAAATTTAGATTGGTAGACTTTGATTTGCTAGGACTTTATTGTTCTGGTTGATACAAGTTATAGATGCTCTACCTGCTAGATAATTATTATTAGAATTTAGGATGTTCAGATGTATTTCATCGCCTATTTAGGTTTAGATATAGCGTGTTACCACGCTACAGATGCAGTTTAGGTTTTCAATTATTCTGTAATCGCACAAACTGCCTCCCTCCGAGGAGATTTTTTTTTAGGGTTTGGGGAGTCTAATAAATATCCCCATCAACGGTGGTTTAATCTATATATATATATATCAAAACCCAACTTCACTCCAACAATTCCTTAGCCTAATTGCTAATTATGACACAAAAATTGACTTGTGATGGTGCTTTGATCAACTTAGAGATTAGAAGAATACCCACTAAAACAAATTAAGGTCAGTCAAAGTCTATATTTTAACACTAAACAAATCACTAATCAACAATCACAAGCCTGCCTACGACACAACCCACCATTTAGAAAATGACACGTACACGCATTGGTTTCAAATATAAAACCCTGATTGTTTTGTACTCCTTTCGTCTCAGTTTAAACTGCACAAATTGACATTTTTATATTGAGCAGGAATTTTTTTGACCATTATTTATATGTAATTATGTATGATGAACTTTTGATATTACGAAAATGCACGTTACAACAAATCCAACAAGGTCTCATATGATTATACTCCCTCTGATTTTCTAAGAATGACTCACTTTGACCATCAATTTTTTTATGCTATGTTTGACATTTAATAAATTTAATTGTATGTAAAAATGATTAATAAAATTTTGATATTTAGAAAATACATGTTATGGACAATCCAATGTTATGTCACATGATAATTTTATTACTTATATACTACTTTAAATTTACAGTCAAACATGAGTTGAAAATAGTAAGCAAAAAAGTGAGACATTGTTAAGAAACCGGAGTAAGTATTTGACTACTAATGATAGTTAAATTTAAATGTTGAAAATAACTAATTTTGATAAAATAAATAGTGACCTGTGCAACTTAACCTGGGATAGAGAGTAACACTCTTATACACAAACTAACGTATGAAAGTGTTACAAAATATATCATTAAGAGCATCAACTTAAAGTGTTTTGTAACACTCTTATAAATGTAAAGTATTACAGAAGATCCGGTGTATCAACATGAAAATAAATAAAACACCCACACTCATACATAAGGGTGTGCAAAAAATCCGCGGATCAGATCCGCTTCGCTAATCCGATCTGAGTTCGATCCAAAATTTTGCTTAAAAAATCCGATCCGCAGATAGTGCGGATTCGGATCGGATCGACACAGATATCCGATCCAAAAAAATTTCCCAGTACAATTTTTGGTAAATTTGCTCTTATCCGCGCCGATCCGTTAACTAAATAAAAGTTATCAATCCTTTACAAATATTATCATATCCGATCCGTAACCGATCTGATCCGTAAATGATCCACGGATCGGGACGGATCGGATCATACAAAATGCTCACCCCTACTCATACACAGTTGACCTCTTGATACATATCCATTGCCTACTGATTAGGACACATTGTTAAACTTCCCAACCAAGGAATTGTACTTGCACCCAATTTACTGTAGAATACACGCCTAAGAAAACGACCAAGGCAAAGAGCTAATTAGGTAAGTCAGTGGGTTGATGTTGATGGTCTTTCTGCCCAACCAACACATTAAGTCAATTACCCTGATTCTTCTTGCAAGAAAACTAGAAACGGTCATTAGCGCTCTTTTGTGACTGTTTGAACAGGTTGAAACAATGTTCAAGCAATCACAAAAGAGTCGATGTTACCACTACATTAAGGTTTAAGAATACAAACTACAAAACAAACCTTTACAGCATTTGCCCAAAACAGATCCACAAAATCATTACTACTTGAGTTTTGGATAAGGACTAAAGGCTGGATTAGCAACTTGCCATGTGAATTTTAAACCTTAATCATGATCAAACCAAACCAATACCTCATGTGAAATATTTCCCCCCATTTTCATTCTTCCTCAATCCAAAATATATGTTCTTCCATAGCTGGAAATGGCAGCAACCTGTCAATACAAGCAGCCCAAGTATACTCTAATCAGATTTTTCCAACACAGCTTGTTGACTTCAGCTACAACCACCTCACCTTCTGAAATTATATACACAGAACTCTATGTAGGGTCGACTACATAGATCATATCTCAGTCGAAACACAGACCTAGTGATGTATCCTCCTAATTGATGTTCATTCATGATTTAGTAATGAATGCAAGAATAGCAATGTAACCTACCGCTACTACCCTGTGTTAGGTATATGAAACAACAAAAACATCACCATCTAGCTTTCAATAGGGATGATTATTGAATAGTTAGTCCCCGGGTTATATAGCTGGAAAGGAAACTAGACAGCATATAGCATACTTTGAATACTAAGCCACTATCAAATATCTGATCTTGGCTCTGTATTTACTTAATGAAGCAACAACAATGACACCACACCATCTAATCTACTAGATATGTTATCTCTGTAGTTGCATGACAGATCAGAGATTAGAAAAAACATAGAACATATGCCGAAACAATACAATCAACAAATTTTTGGTACTGCAACTAGAACTCACCTATCAGTCGAAGTTGCTACTAAACAGAACATCCCTAATACCATATCAACAATGAATATATTAAGAAGAACTAAAAGAGATTAACTATTCATAGCCATCTGCTTTTCTTGTTTTCAAAAGAGAAACAATCCTATCAGAACATTCTAACACAAGTCTATACACCTGCATTATGATTCAAGAAAAACTTAGCCAACATTACAAAAAAACATCATGCAAATTATTGTAGAGCCATTGATATTATTAATAATATAGATAACATCCAGGTTACAGGACAAATGGGATTATTCAGTGTCGTAATCTCCACACATAGAGCTACATTCTATCACAAGTTAAGTTTCCACCTATCCTTCAACAAAGAAGAAGCAGTCTGCAATAACTCAGGTGGAATTTCTCAAACTGTCTACCACTCCATAACTTTTTTTTGTTATTAAGGGAGATCTCTATGGTACAGTATATAAAACATAGCATCACAAGTCTAGTGATGACCGAGGAGCATATACAGGAGAAAAACAAACATGGCACAGAGATAAACCACGAAACCTCCTTTCATCAGGAACAGCTACTCATGATCTATCTCGCACACCAGGAAATCCATCAAATGGAATCATCTGACTCATCAGAATCACTTCCCTCTGGCTCCGCACCCACTGTCCCAGCTTCAGGTACATCTGGTTTCTCTGGAGGCTTGTGTTCTGCTTTCTTAGCCACATTACGAGCCTTCTCACCGTCTTTCTCAGCAGGTTCAACATGTAAATAATCCAGTCAGGGATAGGCAAAAGAAAAGAAAAAAGCACTGGTAAACAGAAACCATTCTTATACTAATCCAAATTTCCTCAGCATCCAAGATAGTTGCATATCCCTCTAAAAGTAGAAAGAAACAACCTAAAAATTGCAGGAAGTCCTATAGGTACCCAAGGCTACTGTAAAAGAGACAATCACTAATATCAAGATGCTTAATAAACAGATGAGTAAATGCAAAAAAAAATCAAAATGCTCAAACATATGATCAAATGAAAATTTATCTCGCCTTAGTGAGGATTTTCATTTTTACGTAAAACCCTTCTAGTGATCATACATACACACATACAGGTAATTCAATTAATCTATTAAAACTAAAGAAAAGGCTTAAAAGAATAAAATAATGAAAGGATATCAATATTCTCGGCCGTACCGCCAGCCATAATACTCTGCAAATCTTTCTCGACCCGCTGGACAAGTTCAGGCTGACAAAAAACAAAGAACTAAGTAACCAGTCTCCAATAATATAATTTGAAAGCTAGGGCGAAGCTATACCAAGACAATATCTTACGATTCCTTCCCAGGCTTTTATTATCATTTATTGCAAAGCCAAGCTACATCAAGTAGAGAACTATGCAAGGATGAAGTCAGACTACTTTCATCCAAATTTTAAAGGCTTTAATCAAGTAAAATTTTTATCAAAGAATGAAGTTGTGCTTATATTCTATCCCAAATCTCCAACATTGCACCCAAATTGTATGCCTTGCAAAATCTCTCAGGGGGAAACTAAAGTACAGGAAGTACAGAGACCAAAGAGAAACGTACATTTAGATCTGGTTCTCTGCGAAATTTTCGCCTTCTTGCATCTCTCATGGGAGGGGTGAGTCCATCTCTGTACTCCACCTCATCCGGAATACTGTCACCTTCCTCCTTCACCATAATAATCTGCAAGCACAAGACAATAGAACATTACATTATATAACAAAATATACATCATTATTTGCCAAATTTAGATTCGAAAGATAAATTATATACTTGACCAATATCAGCTGCTTTGATCAGCACATTGTCATCATAGGTTTTGTATGACTCCACAATGGAAGGTAGATCCAAGAGATATGCTGGGAATTGGTCATTGCCTATCACAAATTTTCCACTTCTTCCATCCTCTGAGATCAGAAAATGATCAGTGTTAAGAAAAGAAAAGGCAACTACAGTATAAGATGATACAGGCTTTCATCCTTGACAGTACAATAAACAATGTGTATAGCCACATCAACTTCTGAAAATTTTTGGACCGTTAGTTCCAAACATCAAGGTTGTGCAGACCTACACACTAACACACTAGAAGCTCATTCCTAAATTCTAAGTGAGTAGCAGTGAAAGTAGAAAATATTAAAGCTGATAAAAAAACTCAAGTGTTCCTTCCTGTAAGAAATCTAAAATTCACAGTGAGGATACATTAAGAAAACTTTGCAATAAACAAATCCACACACAATTTTTACCTTGAAAGCTCAAATCCAATGACTTGTCATCAGAAGATGATGCATTTTCAGCCAAAAGGCTTTCAATGCGCTCAGCTACAGAAGGTGGAACCCTTAGTATGAATTGCTCCTCCATAACCTTGGCCCTTTACAATCCCAACTTCCTATTTACAGTAAAGAGCTACAGTCAAGTCTTGTCAATTGCAGACCACCCTGCAAAAGTAAATAAGGTCGGACACAGTGAAGCAAGGTTCATTATCAGCATTATTTTGCTTATGCTTTTTCACATCAAAGGTCAAGCACCTAGCATGGTTATCTCATAAAAGGTCAGTTGCATACTTGTGTTATTATTGCTAACACAACCTCAATACAACCCAAGAAACAATTGTACTTTCCAGCAGGAAATAAAATCATATGCAATCAAACACATTCAGGCAAAGCTGGAGCTGGCTTTAAGTTTATTGATTGATTCGACATTTATCAAAAGCATCTAAACCTTTTCTGGGAAACCAGTCAGCTGCTAATGAATCTTGTCCTTCATACACAAATGGGGCCTATAGAAAACACTCAAGCAAGGTTTTTTAGCAAATTTTCAGGAATGATTGTATTGAATCTAGCTCTCTTGTAAACCAGCCAAGTTCTTATCTTTTCTTCCATATACCAAAGGGAAACAACAAAGAAACAAAATATCATGCGGATATCCGAAAGTAGAACAACTTGGAATGCAACACCAAATCAATCGTTATGGGCACACAAACCCTTGAAAATTGCTCATAAAAGACAGCTTTTTTACATAAATTAATGAAAGAGAAGAAGAAAACGCAGAGATTTGGAAGACAAACCCTATCCTAACGCTGAAGAACGCTTCAAGAACTGAGCTTGTGAGATCAATACAAAACGTCCAAGACTGGATCTTTATGCACGTGTTGTCTTCTAGGGGGATTAGTTTCTAATATAGAGATTAGGAGGACCATTCTATAAATAAAAGTAGAAATCCGAATACAAGACCTATTTGGGGATCTAGAGCGCAAATTAGGAAACTCCCGTCTTTTTAAGCGACCTGGGGGGCTCCAGATTCTGAAACCCTAACACACACACTCTCAAACACTCCGCCGTACGCCGCTTATCAACCGCCGCCGCCGCCGTTTATCAACCGCCGCCGTCGCCGTTTTCGGTACTTTCTCCGCTCACTCTCTCAGCTGAACGAGTGCAGTCGTAATTGTTATTGTGTTTTCTTCAATTTGTGATCGGATATTAAACCTCCTGATTTTGTTTTCGTTCCATGTTTGGTATTGGTTTTCTGGGTTTTTGATTTTGTTTTCGTTCCGTGTTGGTTAATGGTTTTCTGGGTTTTCCTGTTCTTCGTAAAGATGGTGTCTTTTTGGTGCCGTTCTTGAGAAAAAATTGGCCTGTGTAGAGAATGAGATGATGAAAATTACTTAGTAGTTGATAGCCAATATGATGGCTGTTATATCATGAAGTATTAGCTCTAGCTGATCATTCCCTTGTTTTGCATAGTTTTTTCGGGGTTTTCCTCTTCTTCTAAAGATTGGTGTTCTTGTTTAAAACCTGTTTGTATAGAGAATGAGATGATGAAGATTACTTATAAGGTGATAGCCAATGTGATGGCAATATATCATGAAGTATTAGCTCTAGCTGATCATTCTCTGATGTGTTGTTAACTGAGACTGAAACTGTATTTTCAGTCTCTTATACTTCTTTTTAAAGCCTTTCGAATCTCCCTAGAATGTCTTGTTTTGTTGACTCGAAAAGAATGAGATGATGATACATATAAATTTTTCTTGAAGCCAATTTGATGGCATTTTTATCATGTATTAGCTCTAGCTGATCATTCTTTTCTTGTTCACTTGATTGATTGTAATATTAGTTGAGCTTAGAATATTTGCTTCTTTGGATTTAAATGTCCATCTATTAATTTATTTGCCACTTTGTAGGACTTGCAGTTTTAGACAATGAGGGGCAGGAGTTACAGTCCTTCACCTCCACCAAGGGGTGGATATGGCAGAAGAGGACGTAGTCCAAGTCCTCCTCCTAGGGGAAGATATGGTGGTGGCCGCAACAGGGGACATGACTCTCCTACAAGTCTGCTAGTTCGCAACCTTCGCCATGACTGCAGGTGTGGTTTCTACCTGTTGTCTGTGATTTATCTATTCTGTTTTTTAAAAAAAATTTACTTGCCTTTGCAATCTGCACTACAATGTTAAGTCCTTGAACATTCACTGGTCTTGTAAACTCGTGCCTGTATCATAAGTTTGCATAGTTCGGTTTTTTTCTTTGACATTTTATACAAAAATAAAATAAAATAATTCTTTCATCTCTCGTGCCTGCTGATTTCTGCTTGATGACAGGCCTGAGGACCTACGCAGACCATTTCAACATTTCGGCCAGGTCAAAGATATCTACTTGCCCAGGGACTACTACACTGGGTGAGCATGTGTGATTGTTTGTGAATGTATTTAAATTGTCCCCTGGCATGATTTTGAAACCATCATCACCACTAAATTATTTAGTTGAGGTTTTGTGTGGATTTGTTTATTAGTATGTGTGGTACCATGTTTTCAAGTGTTGCATCTTATTCTTCCATTGTGCTGTTGTATTAAATGTTTGGGATTTAGCAGCGAATTTAAGAGTTTTGAAGACCCATCAAGTAGTAAGAGTTCCCTTGACCCATTCAAGTAGTAAGAGTTCAGTTGACATCCATCAAGTATTAAGAGAATTCAAGATGATGTTAATGATAGTGAAGATTTGAAGGGTTTGTGTATGAATTCTATTTGAAGATATCAAGATTTCAAGTCTTGAAGACTTTCAAGTCATCTTATAACATACTTGCACAAGGTCAGCTGCCATGTGTTTGATTATGAAATATAATGGCCTTCCATGTGGTAATATAGGTTTTGAAATAATTTTTCTTGAATGGTCATATACTAACTGTTCTTTGTTTAGAACCCCATATAAACTGACACCAGCCAGAAATTTTTTGAATTTTGAAATCCTGGGAGGTACTAACACTAGATGTCCACTTTTCAATCTTCCCGTCTGATCCATCTACTGACTCACATTTTTCTCCTCTGAAGGGAACCAAGAGGCTTTGGTTTTGTTCAGTTTGTTGAGCCTGCAGATGCTGGTGAAGCCAAGTACCAGATGGATGGTCAACTGTTTCAAGGCAGGCAACTGACAGTTGTGTTTGCTGAAGAGAACAGGAAGAAGCCTACAGAAATGCGAGCTAGAGAACGCGGAAGCAGGTTAGTTTTTGGTGTCCAATACAATTTTTATTTCACTTAAAAGAGTTTTGTGTTAAACATTTTGCTTGTATTTCTCTACCCAGTGGCAGCAGGAGCAGCCGCCACTATGACCGAAGAGGTGGCCGCTATTCACGGTCCCCACAGTATTCTCGCTCTCCACCACCTCGCTATGGAAGATCTCGATCTCGCAGCCGTGAATACTATTCCCCTCCTCCTAAGAGAAGGCAGTACTCAAGGTAGCTTCATCATCCTTTTTAGCACTTAACTTTAATTCAAGGAGAAAAGGTTACAGAACACTCACTGAGTTGCTCTTTGCAGATCCATCTCTCCTCAAGAGAAAAGGTACAGCAGGGAGAGATCATACTCCCGTTCTCCGGTCAGGGGAGACCGCTCACCACCACCCTATGCCGCCGATTCAAGGAGCAGAAGCAGGAGTCCTGTTAGAGGTGCATCTCCCCCTTACAATGGTGGCACAAGAAGCCGCAGCCGCAGCCCGATGGGGACCCCTCCCCCAATGAGGGGCCCAAGCCGGAGTCCAAGTCGTAGCAGAAGCAGGAGTCCTGTTGGTGCAGCTGACTACTCGAGAATTCCAGAAAGAGACAGCTCGCCTTATCAGTAGTTGTCCTCAGCCAAGTCCTTGTTTTGCATTTTTATCATGAGAGAGGGCGAATAGTGTTGTTCCCAACTGTTTTTAAGAATTCCGAATCTGCTTGTGTTTGTACTTAGGATCATTATTGTTTGGTCCATCTGCATGTGGAATTTTTAAGCCATATTGTTGTTTTTGGGCATTCAACATTTGGTATGTTTTCAATAATATTACCTAAAGTACTGTTTGAATGTTTAAAGCATAAAGTTGCCATTTTTATGTTTGGATATAATTATGTTTACACAAACAAAAGTGTATTAGGCTTAGTTAAGGATTCAAGTTGGAACATTCTGGTCACTTCAAGAATGGGAAACAAAAAGGTTTCTGAAATTGTAAATAATGGAGCGTGAGGGATACCACGAGCCTCTAACTTGTCTTTTCAAGATCCCTTTTTTGAGGCTCTCTTTTTTGTTTTATTGTTATTTATAAAAAGATTAAAGAAAAAGAGCAAATCTTTTAACCATGAATGGAGGGAAATCTCAGAAGACCCCATTTCCAGGTAACCTACGTAGACGGCATTTAGTACCTCCTTCTCTATGCAATAGAAAGAGTAAAAGCCATAACCTCCTTAAATACTGCGTCCTTTTTTTTCACTATTTTTTGTTAACGGATGTTTGAACTTCATATAATATATGTAAAAATGTCACTATTCTATTGGAGCATGTAAGTGTTATCTGTCAAATTTTCTTTTAGAAGTAGTAAAAAAAAGGACATTATTAGCAAACCGGCTGGTATCGTGTTTCTAGATCTTAAACCCTCCAACAAGGTCAAAGAAAAGAAGTATCAGATTCATTTTCTTGAAAAATAACTAAAACTCCCCATCAAAGGCAATGAATGTCTGAATAATGTATATGGTTTGTTGTCCTTTTCATTCCATTTTCACCACCAATTTATTATTTACTTTTTCCATCATAACATATTCACAAACTCTCGTATCATATGAGGCAGAATAAAAGTTAAGAAATAAAATATTTAACAACGAATATCATCAAAAATAAACTTTTACACAAAGTTAACATGAATAAAGACAATATCAATTAATAATCATTTAAAATAAGATAAACTTCAACAAATAAATGCATAATATCAATTAAATTAAACGATCAACGCCAATGAATTATTAAGTAATATCAACATAAAATTATTAAACATTCAACTGCTTAACATTTAGATCATCTCACACACGAGACATTCTCTAACATAATACTGTACATCCTTACTTAATTAAAATATTTCAGTAACTATCTGGAGATGAAGAATGCTTCAATTTTTACACTTTTGTATAATTCTTGGTGGGGCCCATGTGTTGAAGAAGGTTGATAATTGTGCAATGAATGCTCCCAAGGCTTTAGAGTTTTCACAGTTTCATTTTTGAACTTCACTGCCAAATCTTCTTGCTATTTTTTGCTCCATTGGATTCCCACATGCTAGATGGTTCACATTACATGTAAAGTTTGAAGCTTTTCTTGGAGAATCTTTGAAAGAAGCTCTTTTCTGGGTTTTTGCAGTTGAGTAGAGCATAAAAGGTATAACTCCTACTCAATGTGTGAAAAAAAAGTGAAAAAAGTTTCCATTTTTATTGATTCTCTGCTTTTAGAGTTTTTGAATAATGGCATTTTGAGGGGTTTTGGGTTATGGGTTTTGTTGGGTTGACTGTTGAGGATAATAAAGCTGAAATCTTTATTTATTTTGGCTCAAAAAATCTTAGTTTCTTGATATTGGTATGGTTCCCAATGATAGCTAGATGTTTTTTGCTGGGTAGATGTTTTTTTTACTAAGAAACTGAAAACGCATTCAATTTTTGGCTGATAGGAAAGAGAACAGGTTGTTGTTGAGCTGATGATGCTTAACTTGTGGCTTGGAATCGCTGTGTTGCTGGTCACTTTGTGCTCAAATGTCAGAGGTAATTGTGTGTGAATTGTAATGTATAATGTGTTTGTAATCTGATTCTTGAAGTGTTGAAAATGCATTTTATTCTAATGGTTTTTAGCTCAGCTGCATTATTCATACTGGCTTGATTCTTTTTTCCATTTTTGTTTTGAGATTAAAGTTCCATCTTTCATTCGTGTTGATAAAAGGAACAGAGATGGGATGTTACCCCATCAAGAAACTAATTCTCGAGAGTTTTTATCATGTTGCCCTAGTGTGTGAGCTACAACATATTCCTGTCATCAATTTCAAGATAGACTTGAGTGGACGTTATTGAATAATCTTGATTCTTGAAGTGTTGAGAGTGCATTTTATTTCCGATTTTTGCTCAGCTTGCATTGGTCTTACTGTCTTGATTCTCGCAGGGGCATTTGTCGGTGTTAACATTGGCACTGACATCTCGAACCTACCATCAGCAACTGATGTGGTTGCCATCCTAAAGGCTCATCAGATTACCCGAGTTCGCTTGTTCGATGCTGATGCTCATATGCTGACAGCCCTTTCAGAAACTGGCATAGATGTCATGGTTAGTGTCACAAATTCAGAGATTCTCGGAATCGGCCAGTCGCCTTCAGCTGCAGCAGCCTGGGTGAACAAGAATGTGGTGGCATTCTCTCCCGGAACCAACATAACTGCCATTGCTGTTGGCAGTGAAGTTCTGAGCACCATCCCACATGCTGCTCCTATTCTGGTCCCTGCTATGAACTATCTCCACAAAGCGTTGATTGCAGCCAATTTGAATGACCAGGTTAAGGTTTCAACTCCTCAGGCAATGGATTTGATCCCGAAGCCTTTTCCACCTTCCACTGCAGCATTCAATGCCTCATGGAACAGCACAATTTTCCAGATTCTTCAGTTCTTGAAGAACACAAACTCCTACTACATGCTGAATGCTTACCCTTATTTTGGTTATGTTGATGGTGATGGAATTTTTCCTATCGAGTATGCTCTCTTTCAGCCGCTTTCGGCAGTCAAGGAGATTGTTGACCCGAACACGCTCTTCCACTATGTCAGCATGTTTGATGCTATGGTGGATGCTGCCTACAACTCTATTTCTGGATTTAATTTCTCAGGAATCCCGATTGTCGTGACAGAAACTGGGTGGCCGTGGCTTGGAGATGCCAATGAACCCGATGCAACTGTGGAAAATGCAGAAACCTTCAACACAAACTTGATTCGTCGCGTTTCTAATGATTCTGGTCCACCTAGCCAGCCTTCATTCCCCATTGACACATACATTTATGAGTTATTCAATGAGGATAAGAGGCCAGGGCCTATCTCAGAGAAGAATTGGGGGATGTTTTTCCCTAATGGAAGTTCTGTCTATCCTCTTAGCTTAAGTACCTCTACTAGTAGTCTCAGTGCAAATTCTACTGGAGTTTTTTGCACTGCAAGGCCAGATTCCGACACTCAGAAGCTACAGAGTGGCATTAACTGGGCATGTGGGCAGGGTCAGGCTAATTGCACAGCTATTCAAACAGGACAGCCTTGTTACAATCCTAATACTTTACAAAATCATGCTTCTTACGCCTACAATGATTATTATCAGAGGATGCACGCGATTGGTGGAACCTGTGACTTCAATGGCTCCGCGACACTAACAAATCTAGATCCAAGTAAGCTTTCTTGACTCTTTTGTTGCTACTTAAATAGATATAGAATGATGGCTGTATCTTCAAATGTTTTGTTAATATTTACCTCCTTTTCCCTTCATTGGCATTCCAAGCCACATTTCCTTGCATGTAGTCTTTCTAGAATACATTAGCAACATCGTAGCATCAAGAGGTAAATAAATCGTGACAGAATTGTTCAAAATTTAACAAACAAAGCAGTATGAAGCATTTGTAACTACTAATGGTGTTCTGATTAGGCTTTGCATTCCCTCAAATATCTTGCCCGGCATAACTTGGCTTAATTTTATGGAAAAATGTTTACTTTGTCTGGTAACTGATCTCTACATATTGTCATTTCCTTCCAGGTTATGGATCCTGCATATTTGCTGGAAGGTAAGAGTTGTTACTGTGAACTTTCTCTTCTGTACTAACTTTTAGTTTATGAAAAATTGGCTGACTATTACCTTTTTGCTTTGACACAGTTCCAATTCGAGTTCAGGTCCAGGCAGTTTGTTTCCGCCTCCAGCTTTTGGTCCCACCAGTCCATTCTCGCATGGTTCAAGAGTAGAAGAATTCTGTGGTAGTTTTCTACCAGCTGTGTGTTTGTTGTTGGCTATGTTTAGTGTTAATGCCTTTGAGGGTGGTTTGTAGCATTCCCTGAGTGTAGAGCAATTGCAAAATAACTAGAGTTGCTTAGGTAGGAGCCATTCGATTGAAATTTATCACATTCTTGAAGCACTTGCAAAATAACTAGAGTTGCTTCTTTTTGTATGATGTTTTTGGCTTCCCTAACTTAATGTTTTTAATGCCATTTTTCCTTCATATTTTGGGTAAGGTACAATGTACATCTCCATTGTCCCTCAAAAATCAAAATATATTTAAAATGAACTCTTCGACCCAAACAGAGTTTCTCAAAAGCCAAAATTCGCAACTCAAAAGTATGTTTGAATAAGTTAAACAATAAGTACAGAGTATGATAAGTTGAATCACATGATGAAGTACCAATAAAATTCTAGTGACAAAATGAAGACAATTCTTCCTACACAACATAGTTTTTCCTGCCAAATTCATACTCTTGGAGATGGTAACAATACGGTGATTGAAATTACTCTTTCATTCTGTTGGATACTGTTTTCTCATGAGAAACCTTGACCTTGATCGGTGATGTCCTTGATTGATCTTCGTTCAAAACAGATTGAGCTTTGATCATGGAGATGCTCTGTTCGAGTTCCTTTGCAGCCTCAGCATCAATCATGCGTTTCTTATCCTTCATCCTGTCAATTTCACACCAGCGTGTTAAAGCAGATAAACAAACAATAAATGCAGCATGCCTAGTAGAGCGTATACACCAGTTGAAGAAAACAAACCTTTCTTCATGGTGTCTGGCCTCCCGACCAACTCTGACCTTGTCTATCTTCTTGATGGCCTTCAGTGTGTCTGCAATTACATTTCTGTCATATCTCTCCGGCCTGTTTCTCTTTCTCTCAAATTCAAATGTTGAATCCTTCAAGATGTTGCACGTAGAAAAAAAAATGGAAGTAAGTATAAAATTGAGAATCAAGGAAATCAGTATCAAGAAAATGTACAGTGAAGACATGATTCTACTGACCTGTGTCATGTCCTTTCCGTGCAACCTTCTGTATGCCTTGGTCCATTTGACTTTACGGGGGTTCCTCTTCATCTTGAAGTTTTTGTGGCACTTTGATCTACAGAATCTGAAGACCTGCAAATGCATCTCATTTAAGATGTTGGCAGAAAAGGGAACCACAACATACATGATAGAGTCTAGCATAATGTAGCATGATCCAAGCAAATATGCCTAGCACCAACTTATTTCTGCATTAAACCGTCCCATTCCAGACAAAATTTGAACCAGGAACCAAACATGATATATAGGACAGATCAGAGAAAACAACATGCTATACCTTTGCATCATTGCGA
>JAAGWI010005672.1:0-10879 GCA_012274505.1 Galium porrigens var. tenue
CAGTCTGCTCGTACCTGCAAAAAAACCCAAAAAGGGGAGCCTCGGGGGACGGTTGCGCGGCGTCCGATCCTTAGCTGAACAGAAGACGATCCCGCGGGTAGTAGTGTGCGGTGGCTCGGCGACGACTTCGGCGACTTCGGTGCTGTAAGCCAGCTTCGACGGTGAGGGAAACGAGCTTCTGCGTCGGCGGCGAGCTAAGGAGTTTGACGAGCTGCGGCGGAGAAGCGGACTGTTTCGCCGGCGAGACACTGCAGTGACGGCGTCGAGCAGCGGCGGGCTTTAGAAACCTGCACAAAATCGTTGCTTTTCGGGGGAGTTTTAAGGTTCCAGGCGGGGGAGATAGTGGTGGCTGTGTGCGGTGAAGAAAATGTGGGGATGGAAGGAGTGGCCGGCTGGCGAAGCGGCGGCCACTCCTCCGACTAAGTAGGGAAAAGGGTTGCTTGAGAGCTCTTTCTACTGTGCGGGAGCGTGTTGCGGTGCCAGACCTATAATTTAAATTAGTATAAAATAAACTACGGATAACATGACCTAAAACAAATATATATATACTAAATTCTTGTTATACGATAAATATATATTTACTAATAGAGTTTGTTAGGTACCAAACCTGTCCTTATTTCTAAACAAAAAACAAATTGGTTATGTTTCCTGATTGATAAATGGTTATGTTTCCTGATTGATAAATGGGGTGGGTATCTTTTACATTCACAGTTTTTACAGATTAAAGTATCATTCATATTATCATATGGATTGAATGCTAATATCTCACATTAATAACTAAATATTAGTCAATATTAGTAAAATCATGGACATAAAATAGTTGTTCGGTAGATAAATAGATGGAAAATAAAATAAATTATGGCTCAAATATCCAAGGGTAATAAAGGGAAAAGAGGCGGGCCCGTCACCACTCCGTCTTATTGACCGTACTATTCCTCCTCCCCCATTCTGCGAACCATGGCTTCGGCGGAGCAGCCGCAGAAGAAGCGCCGGCTCTACAAGCAATTCCAGCACCCATCCCGATCAGCCCTACCTCCGCCTCCGCTGCGGCTGCACTCACCGGAACCTCCGCCGCCTGGAACTCCCCCGGTGAAGCCTCTGACGCCACAAGAGATACTCCGGCGCCAGAAGAGCCACGAAGAGATTCGCGAAGTCTACAGCTGCGTTAAGAAAATTAAATGCTGCATTGCACAAGAGGAGGCGGAGCGACGCCGCCCCGTGGAGCTCGAACAAGCTTACCTTTATCTCATCACTGCTTCCCGAGGTAATTCTCTAATGAATTTTGCCCTAGAGCTATCCCACTAGGGTTTGAGTTTATTTTCATTTTGATTTTTTTTTGGTTTGATAGATTATTTTTATTTTGTGTTTTCTCATTTATGATTTTAAATTTATGATAATCAGTAGGAAAACCCCAAGTACCAGTAGTTTAAATTTGATGTTATTTTTATGCCGGTTAAAATATGTAGCTTGCATGCAGTGTTTGATTCGTGTTGAGAAAGTATATTATAGGGATTCAGGGCTCTGGAATAGGATTTGAGAGTTGAGAGTGAAACCCTAGTTTCAGCAGTTATAAAGTTATAATTATTTACTATAATTTAATTCAATAAGTGTAAACTTACTTGGCTAAATGCTGCACTAAGTTATTTGATGATCAAAGTTTACCTGATGCATGGAGTTTTTGTGTGTGCAAAATATGTTTGTCATTGTCTCCTTAATATTCTACTTAATAACTCAGCTATGAATGAACTATGATGATTGTTACTACTGATACTCAGGCTGTGCGAGTGTACAACGAATAGTAGCTGATTTGATTCCAAGATATGCGTCATATTGTCCTACTGCACTTGAAGCTGCAATAAAGGTTGTAATTAACATGCATAATTGCAGTTTGGCAGTGTTAAACAAAGGGGAAGATTTTGATGGTGTTGCATATGAAACTGCAGAGGCCTGCATATCTGGTCTGGTTAAAATCTGTCAAGCTGCTACGAAGGAAGCGCCGACGTCATCAGTTATCCAAGGCATCTGTTCTGCTGTTTTCCTTAGTGTGTTTACCTTTCTCATATCTTCGTTTGAGGGAAAAGATATTTTTCAAATTATTGACAAGGGAATTTTGAAGATCCAAGATAATGAAGAATTTGTTTCCAAGTTCAAGGAAAAGTTTGTGTATAGAGGTGATTCGACCATGTTGAAATTGTCAAAGTTTCGTGCTGTAAGTTTCTTGAGATTACTCCTCTGTTGCCCAAAGTATTCACTCTCAGTGTGCTTTGAGCTGTTTGGATTGACAGCTACTGATGCAATACATAAGGATGGACACTACTTTCTTCGCCAGTTAACTAACAGGATTGATGATACTGTTTCTTATCCTCTGACTCATGAAAATGGCGAAATGTCTTCTATAAAAAGTGAGGGGAACATTGTTGGTAATCGTGGGCGTGGCTCAAAAAACAATGCTTCAGAACATGTTTCCCCAGCTGTTGGCAACTCCATACTAGGCCAGGTACTTGATTACTATTTCTTTTGTGTCCTGGTGTAAATCTGTGTTAAGTGTTTCCGTCTTTTTCCCTATGCGGTATTTATGGATTTGTATGTTTGACTTATAAGAAACTTTGGATAGTGTTTTGCTAACCTAAAACAAGAATGCTAACAATTGTTGACATGTGATATTAGGTTAGTAGTTTGAGTTTCAGAAACTACTTTTATAGAAATCTTAGCCAAGGCTGTAGACAATTTTAAAAATAAGAAGATCTGCAACTGCAAATTGGGTATAGCAAGATACTGTTTTGTTTGAATAATAGTAATAGTATTCTCTACTCTATGGGTAGAGATATGTGTACATGCACCATACACTACCCGAATACCATTTTTAAGTGGGATGTATTGAACACATTTGGTTTGGTGAGAACCTGTGTTGGCTTCTTGTATGGGTGGCCAATCTCTTGGAAACCCTCTTTCTAGACTACTAGTTCCCTTGGCCACATTATGGCCTGAAAAGTGTGAGAGTCAATGCAAAGGTTATACATAGGATGGTTGGAACTAATAGAGAAAATGTGTAAATGGAAACATTAGGTGATCTTAATAGTTGACAAAATATATTCAATGTCACCTTAAAAATAATTTACAATAAACTAGAGAGGGAACAAAGCATTATAACGTAATCGTACCCCCAGGACAAGAATTGTATATAGTTAAGTTTCTTTTATTAAAATCCCTAAATTTTTGGTGATTTTTTTTTTTGAAGTTTTAAAACAATACTAATCTATTTACACAGTGGGGGATACAGTTCTATTCTATACCCTGGGGACTCCATATACTAATTAAAGATAAATGAAGATGCTATGCGTGTGATGGGCAGAGCTGATGGTGAAGTTTATTTCATTTGCCAGTCAAGAGAAGGTGTGAATGCCACATGAGAAACGTGAGGAACTAACACTAGATTCAAATTCAAACAAATTTTAAAAACAAAGAAATTACGATGGAACTGGAGTTTAAATGATGAACACTATCTAGATACCTTGGATCTACAAAACCATTATATGAGAGAATTGATGAAATTATTTGACATAAGATGGTGGAACAAATGTAGTTCTCTTTATTTTGTGATTTTGGAGTATACCTATCCTCCATCGAAAGAGAAATTTTTTATAAAATTGTTCTGATGTCAGCTACTCCATATGTTTTAGGTCAGATTGTTGAATGACTAAATGTAAGTCCCAAGATCAAAAGGAGAGTAGTTTTAGCGAGAAACTGAGGATGTTGAAGTGGACGAGTGGACATACTGGGCTAGATTATGAAACTATTAGTAATTTAATAGGAATAGGCCCAATAGGTTAAAAGAAAAATGAGTCAAATATGTTGAAGAGGAACCCTTATGTAGAAAATAAAGAAGCTTAAAGTCTTGTTTTTATACTTGACTCATTATTTGGTACTGATAAATAAATGGTGTCAGCGTGTTATGCCTCATTATGACATTCCATTCCCGTGCTCATCATCCAGGAAAGGTTGATCGAGGAATCAGATCCTAGACTTTAATTTTTTCATATGCGCCTGAAAGACAAATTTGACTTGTTATGATTCCCGAACGTCTACTGAAGTTTCCATTTTGGGGATTCCTTCATGCAGATTCTTGATAAGGACCTATCTCTTAAGAGTTGGTTTTTCTCAAAGTACAGGCAGTTTCCCAAGTCAGCATTTTTGGAGACTGTTTCAGCTGTTCTGGACAGCTTATTTGAATCTTTGAAAGAAGTAGATGGCTATGGGAGTGAATGTGGTCAATCCAAGTATATTACTAAATATCCAGTTCCTGGAGAATCTAGTAATCGAGAAACTTCATACGAAGTTGTTGGGAGAGAGGGTAGTTCAAGAATGTTTAATAAATCTTGTCCTGATAACATGGTGCACAGATTATCTTCTTCACATCTGCGAAAAGGTAACTCTGTAGAGAACCATTCAAGTGCAAGTCCATCAATTGTTAGCGGAGGATCAAAATCTATGGACTTTGATTTTGTTGGTGGGGTAGATTCATCTCAATCAAGGTCTTCCATGCCAAGAGACCTATCCAACCGAAGTATCCTTTCTCCTACCACAAGACCACCTGTAGGCTCAAGGGGATCAGGTCAAGGTTTCCAGAGGGAGAAGATTCAAGTTTCTAGCATGGACCTGTCTTCGCCTACCTTGAGATCTACCAGTGAAGGTGGAAATAATTCTTTTAGTTCACCTAGGCATCAGGCTACTTCGGCAGATCCCTCAGTAAATCAGGTGACTGGGAGCTCTGAGGATGACCATGAAGCGATGGATGTTTTTGCTGCTTCTAAACAGCTGTGGGTAGGATCCTTAGGCCCTGATGCAACAGAATGGTTTGTAAGGTCTCAGTTTGAGAAGTTTGGTCCCATAAATCAGTTAACATATTCTCCAATTAAAGGCTTTGCAGTCATAGAGTATAGAAACATTATGGATGCTATAAAAGCCCGGGCAAGAATGCAAGGAAGCTTAGTTGGAGGTGCTCGTCTTAGTGTAAAGTTCTCAAATATGGGATCTAGGTCTAGGAGAGACAAAGATGGAAATTCTGTCCCTTCAAGTTGCCATGTTTATGTTGGTTATATTTCTAATCAATGGCAAAGGGATGAGATATTGAATGAAGTAAGCAAGGTACTCCACAAGGGGCCTCAGATGGCTACTCATCTTAACACTGAAGGTGCTTTGCTCATGGAATTTGATACACCTGATGAAGCAAATATTGTTATAGTTCATTTGAGAAAGTTTCGCAGGGAAAGTATTAACTCTCGTCTGCGATCAAATGGGGCTTTTGATGTGGTAATGCATGGTGGATCTGGTTCCGCTAACAGTAGAATTGAATCAACTCAAACTCACACAAGGCCTGAGAATCTTCCTGATGGCTATTCACTGAGGATATCACAATTGTCTTCCATGGTTTCTCAGTTACGTATGAAATATAATATTGCTCCAAATGTATCAATATTCAATGGTCATTGTGGTGCTGGACCACATCATAATGCTGGAAGAAGAGATGAACAATCGCCCACGAACACTCTCTGGATAAGTGTTCCACAAATGAATACAATTTTTGTCACAGATGGTGAACTATTTAATCTTTGTAATGTGGCAATCAGCAATGTTGGGTCGGTTGTTAGGCTTACAAAAAATATTGCAGCAGGATGCAGTTGGTTCGTGGAATGCAACAGTGTTGAGACAGCAAAAACACTTCTGAAACATTTCCGCGATTGCCCTGGAATGTTCTTCCAAGTAGAATTCAGGTTCTGTTTACCATTAAGTTTCATCCCCTCTCTTCATCTTCTCTTTCATTTCCTTTTCCTTTTCTGGTTTAATGCTAACTCATTTAAATCTGGCTTTAAAATTCTGTCTTAGATATCAAATATTAATGATTCAATATGTGGATGTATGCTACTATTCTTTTTTTAATCCTTTCCATGGATGTACTTGTTCAATTTAAACTATTGCGAGGGAAGTATCTAGCAACTAGGATAGAAATATTATATTCTACACGAGTAATACACATTGATGGAACTGCTCTAAAATCATTTGGAAAGAAGTCCTTGTTAATGTCACACATTGAGCTGGTTGGTGCTGTCAGTTTTGAATTAAAATAAGTGTAATCTTTTTAGAGCATTGTCAGTTCCCAACTAAACAGGTTTCTAGTCAACAATTCCTATTTGTTTTGGAGCCTTTCTGAGTTCATCCTGTGCGCCCCTAATAGTTTATTCGATGAAGCCTTTTGTTGGTGTTGTAAACTTGGTAGTGATTTCTGATATTCCTTGTATGGGACTAGATGGGTATTCTTCTGCCCCTTATATTAATCAAGTGAATCATAACTTGAATTGCACATTGTTTACAGTCATACTATGAAGAACCCCAGCACGCCCCTGGTAAAGCCTGATGGTAATTTACAAGAGCTTACCTCACCCAGGCTAAATCCTGAAAATCAGGGAATTTTGAGACAAAGTGGACATGCTATTCAACCGAACTGGGCCCACCACAGTCACAGAGGGATGGGTGAAGTTGGATCAAGGACTCAAGAAGCATTGTTTGCAGATCCTTCACGTGGAGGTACTTTTCCTATTATTTACGCGTTTGATGTGGTGCAAGGGTGGGCATTGTTGATATGAGTAAGAATAATCTAGTTATTTTTCTTAGGGAAGAATAACCTCCATTATTTTCCCTTTATTTGTCATTCTCAGGGATTCAAAGTACTTCAGGTTCTGCTGATCAGATGTGGATGTTCAGGAAACCTGAAATGGAGATGCATTCTGGACCAGGGAACGCTCCATGTAGACCTGCACCAACTCTTGGGCCTCCTCCTATAGTACCACAAATTCCAGTTCAACAACCACAAGTTCCAGTTCAACCACCACAAATTCCTCAACCACCACAAATTAGGCCTCACAATTTTCACCCAAGTAGTTCGTGGGATGCACGCAGCATTAACAATCATCTGCTGACGAATCCTGTGTCAACCAGCATGATGCCTAATATTCATCACAACCCTATGCAACCTCCATATCCGCCTCCATTCATGCAAGCTTCTGTTACTCCGGTAACTCAATTTCCTGGCAACTCAATACATCCATTTGGTCACATGTTTTCTGCACCTATGGTTACTCCACCTGTACCTCCCTATATGATGCCTCCTCTATTACCCACACCTCCGCCTAATATGCAGCTTCCCTTACCTCCTCCTCAGCGTCCACCCCCACACGCTCAGCTACCTATAGCTCCTCCTCTACCTGGTTCTCCTCCTCCTTTCCATGCTCCTGTGCCATCAGATTCGACTAGTTCGGAGTATCTTGGGCATTCTTCTATGCAGTACAAGTGGCACGGGCCCTTGAGTAAAAGTGGGGTCCGGTTCTGTACCGTTTTTGCACAGAGAGCTGAGTCTGATATTTGCAAGTATTCTGATGACATGGCTGAGCCAACAGAGTATGGTTTCAATTCACAGCTGATTGTTGATGATTTGAATTTGGTCAATGTTTGAAACTTTCTTTTTGTCTCTGCAGATGGCCTGCTGGGTTAGATATGACAAAGAGGACAGATTTTCGGCACGTCAATGCAATATTTTCAAATACTCCTCCACACAAAGTGAGTCTTGAAGAACTCCAATCTTTGTTTAAGCTATGATACATTGTTGTACGTTGTGGTAAAAAAAGTTGAATATTTGAGCTTATTAGTTTATTTTATGCATTTAATATTGCGGTGATAAATGTGATGCAGAGAGACGTATGCTGGTTGCTTCCTATCTCTGAAGAAGACCATAAGGGTGTAAGTTCACCCTGCCATACTATTTAGATAATTTTTTTCTTGAAAAAGATACCTTGATTAGTCTTACTATTTCAACCCTCAACTTTATAATTGTTAAGCAATTTCGTAACTTCAGAGATATCATTAGTAACTTCTTCGTTTTTGTGTGTTGTTTCTTGGATATGTTTTGCAGTTTCAGGATTTTGTAACATACTTACAGCAAAGAGACTGTGCAGGAGTTATTAAAATCCCAGCTGTAACATCCTTGTGGCCAAGACTTCTTTTTATCCTCCCATATTCTCTAGATATGTGCTCACAGCTCTCTATTGCTCCCAATCCTTCACTTTGCCTTATCGGTTTGGTTTTGCCTAAAGAAACAAACTTCGATTGGATATGATCTGCTAAGCACGTTCAGAAGCATAAGGAAGTAATTAGGAGCACCACTTTGGTAGGTGAAGCTCTTCTTCTCTATGAAATGAATGCAAGCTTTTTGTGAATCGAAGGATGAACATGAAAAGCTCTGATAAGAATATGAAAGCAATTGTATCATGGGTGAAATAGACACAATTTTTGGCTGTTTGGGCTTTAATAGGTCTTGTCCGAACGACATACCAATGTGTCATTTTTTTTTGGTTTTTTTTTAGCCAGCAGAATTGGTCAATTAGCTGTGTAAATTTTGATTGTTCTTTGTAAAAGTCTGTACATAACGATGATAGAGAAACTATCAGTTCTTTTCAGTAGGGAGTAATTAGGGCTCTGTGGCTTGAATATTGTGATAAGTTTGTGAGAGAAAATACTAGATAGATCATCTTTCTGTTTACGATAAAATGTCGTCTGCATTTATGTTGTTGCAATTAAGTGCCTTAGAGCTCTTACTGTTAATGTGAATTTGAAAGAAAATGCAGAATAAAGGGTGTAAACTCATGATATCTATTTTCTTTGATTTATTTATTTAATGGAAAGGATGCATGTAGTGTGTGGTAAGATACTGAATCAAAATGCTTTCGTAGCAGATAGGCATGCTTTATTTTGGTTTCGAGTAAAAGATGAACATAGAATGTAAGTAATTAGTTGCTGGGGAAAAAGTTGCCAAGCAAGCTGATGATGTAATGGCTACAAATTATTATTTTTTGTCAAGAGGCTACAATTAGTATATCCCACTCAAAGAATGCAGTTAAAACAGGTTAAGAATGAGAGTGCCATCACTAGGCTTCACCCCGTGGATCTTCCGTTAGGTAGATTGGGAGTGCATAATCTTTTGAAGTAAGAGCACCTAGAGCTGTCATTATGTTTTTATGGCTGTTGTGTAGGAGAAATCTGGCACATAGGACAGCATCAAGGGTCAGGAGTAGAGCCTTTTCAAGAAGGGAATCAGCCTGGAACTGCAGCGTGGTCGGTAGTGCATTTAGAACTGCATATGTCTTCAAGAAATGCAGCAGGCAATGCAATTGTATTGTGATGACATGAAATCTTGTTGAATTGTGCAAAATTTATGCAAGTCTTAGATAAACTACAAAGACACTGAGAGGTCTACTATGTGAATGCAGCAGGGAACACCATTAGTAATAGATTTTGAGCTTTCCTTAGCTTCTTGTTTCAGAAACATTTCCAGATTAGAACTTAGGTTATAGAACATTTAATGATCTCCCGTAATTTATAGAAGTCCATTGCTAATGTGTTAATGTTTATGCTATTGCCTATTTGAAAAATATATTTTATGGTTTTAGAAGATTAAGTGCAAAATATCATCGTACTCCAACAAATGAAACCGTAAATTTCACATCCATTTGTTTTACCTATTTAGAGATTGGATTATTTTCTTGATGAATTAGGTTTTATGGTTTCAAAATTTCATGAATCATCGAATCTCAAAGTAGTTTCTCGATGAATTAGGTTGCATTTCCCTTAAAGAAAATAACTGAGATTTTTTTTTTGAAAGGTAAAAATCTCATTCATCCTACTAGAAAACGTCTAGTATCATTTGACAATAGAAATTCTGGGTGAGCATCCCAAAACATTTTAGCATCCATTCGGTTCTTCACAAAACTAGCTAAAGAGTGGGACCCAACATGGGTTAATTAAACCGTTTCTTTGCATCAACAATCTAATATCAACTATAATCTCTACACATCCGAGCATCGGTGAGTCAAGATGGTGCATCATACGTACCAGTGATAGGCAATCTTCGATGATCGAGGGCATTCCAATTCCGAGTTCCTCTGCCATTAACACCGCAGATCGCAATGATAATGCTTACGCATATGTAGTATCACTGACACCTGAAATCGTTTCTGCCACCGCTTTTATAAAAGAGCCATCTTCACCCAAAGCTACAACTCCAATTCTAACTCAGTCTTCTCTAATCCCCGCGTCAAAATGAATTCTCGACCGGCTGGGAATTGGATGGAGTAGTGAAGTTTCATGGAGTTTCTCCGACCGAATCCACATCCATAAGTTTTTTCATATTAGTTATCTTATTGATTGCAAATAGATGCTTGAGAATAACAATGGTTTTTTCCACAAAAGCCTACTATGAAGTTGACTGTCTCAGGTCGGTGTAATGTTTCAAACAAACCTAATTTCTAAGTACATTTAATATCCACTATAATTATAATTACGACTTTACATGTAAAATACGACAATCATTAAAAATTTATTAATTAATTGCTCTTTCCAGTTAAACAGATTCATTATTTAGAATACGACAATTGTTAGACATTTACAAACTAAACTTATTTTCAGTTGAACATTTATAATGCAATATGTAGAACACGACAATCATTAGAAATTTACAAGTTAGATATTCTTGTCGATCAAGCAACTTAACTAACAAGAACTAAATTCTAATTGCAAATAAGCCGACATAAGACAATATGAATTGAAATTGCAAATACGTTGAAAAGAATATTAACGTATTCATCTGTTAAGAGACCACTTTTCCTAAGTTTATATTTCACTTTAAACATTATATATTTTAATTAAAGTATATTTTTCAACTTACAAATTATATTTTTCATCATCGAATTCGCTCGGGTTAATGGAATTCAAAAACATTTCGGTTTGGTTTTCGGTTTCCATTTCCACCCCCCACCCGTGTAAAGGTAACGGA
>JAAGWI010005752.1:0-16141 GCA_012274505.1 Galium porrigens var. tenue
TCAAAGTTATACTAGGATTGAAAGTATGATGATCAAAACTTAAAAATATCTGTTTTAAAATTCAGTGATCAAACCTAAAATTTCGGAATAGTTAGGTGATCACAATGACACTTTAGTTCTATAAACATTAGTGTGGGAGAAGCTTTTAATGGTGGTTTTCAGGTAGGAAAGACAGTGGTTATGATCCGCCTGATGATAGGTGGTCCATCACACTACTATCTAGGCCTGACTCGAATATTTGTGTCGGGCACCAGAGAAGGACAGAGCTGGCGTCATCTAACTTGACTCCTTTCGCAGGCATGTGCCAGTGCCTCTGAGCTGGGGAGCACGGCGGTACAAATTACGTGCCCTTGCTCCTTGGAAATACAAAATGGTGACTCACCCTAAATGAGTCACTGACTTGGCCCATTGGTCAATCTATCGCTATAAATACTCAAATCAAATTGTTGCAAATGTATGTGATTTATTCTTTAACTCTCACTATCAAGATTTATTGTACTTTTTCCCTCAAAGGCCCCCATCTCATCATCACGCCGGAGCAGTTACCCTCGGGTAGGTTCGGGGTCTTATTTTGTAAGCAGCACTACAGAGGCCACCAGATAGTCCAAGACCCGACCCTCCAGGTGACCGAAGCAGCGGTGCAGCATCAAGTACGCACGCCCAGTGGGACCAATTTTTGGGATTTTCCCCTTTACTTTTACTTTCATCACGATGATTGAGATGAAGAGAAAACCCGGCAGACCTAAGAAGGGGACAAAAGTCACTACCTCGGCTCCCCTTGGACTGCAGAGATGACCCTTCAGGAGATGCGAGAAGAGCAGATGCAACGTCAGCAGAGGCGGGAAGAGTCGAAGGAGTTAGAAGAGACAGGAGGATCAGAATGTGAGGGAGTGTATGCAGGCAAGGGAGGAGGAATACCGGTAGTGGTTATTGTAGAAAGGTCGAGCATTGGGGGCAAAAGTGTCTCAGAACCCGGTATCAAAGCCTGTCTCGATTCCGGTAACGATTCCTTCATTCCCGATCACCTCGATATCACAGAGGATGGCACCCCGAGGGTGTTTATCAGAGGATGATGCAAGGCAGTTCGGACAGATGGTTAGTCAGCCTCCTCTAGTGATTTCAACTTTGGTGCCTCCGTTATTCCCTACTGGCTTCGGACAACATTTTAGAGCATACTCGGGCATGACAGCACCGGTAATGACTGGGCATGACTACGTATACCCAGGTGCGTCGATGTCGGGATACCATGGTGGTCCAAATAGTCATCTTGGGTATGTGGGAGTAGGAACCCACCTGGCATGGGATATGCATGTGAGAGACTGATCCTGAAGAGTTCGTTTAGACGTACCAAAATTTGATGATGTCGAGGGATATTCCGGAACCTCTACGATGTAAGCTGTTGGCCTGTTACCTGGGGGGCAACTGCCTGTCATAGTTCGATTCACTTCCGAAGGAAGACTTGAGAAACTATTATGATTTCTGTAAGGCTTTGTTATTCAGATATTCTCAGTTGAAGAAGATGGGTAAGTAGTTGGCAGAACTTCTGGCCACGAGGCAGAAGGCCACTGAAGGGCCCATGGAATATTACCGACTTTATATGGATGACAATATGAAGGTAGCAGACAGGCAGAAGCAGTGGGTTTATAAATAGTTTGCGGGATGATGCCCTGTTCCGGAATCTGATGAAAAATATCCCTAATACATTCCATACCCTATAGGTGGCCGTGCAATTGTACTGTGCCGTGAATGACGCTACTCAAAAGAGGGATGAGGAGGTAAAAGGCTTCTTTTTGGAGAAAGGGGGGAAGAAGAAGGTTACAGAGCCAAACCACAGAGATTCGGGACCTGCCGATGCAGCTCGGCCTCAGATCTAAATGTATACCCCACTCTCAAAGACGCTCAGAAATCCTGATGGTCCATATGAACCTGTTTGCCGACCCATGAACTATCCAGGGTACTCCCTCCAAAGTTAACTCAGACAAGTGGTGTGCTTTCCACAAGTCTTATGGTCATACCACAGAGGGATGCTGGAGTCTCCGGATCGAGATTGAAAAAGCTCATAGAAAGTGGGCAACTGAGGGACTGTATGACTGTGGAAGCCCGGAGGGAGACACAGCAGTAGGGCCCTACCAAAAAGAAGAAGTGGAAGGGGAATCAGAACAGATGAGGGGGGGAGGCAATGCGCCCGGGAATAACGGGAATCAGGCTCCGGCCCAACCCGTCGTGGTAGTGGCTCCCATCCCGGATGCAACATCAAATAGGATGATTAACGTTATTAATGGGATAGTATGAGATGGCTCATAGTCAATCTCGGTGGTCCAAGCCAGAACCCGATATGTCCTGGCAAGAGAGGTGCAAGGGAAGAGATTTCGACCAAGTGAGACCATAACCTTTTCCGAGGCTGATGTCGTGCCCCCGCATGTGCTACACTTGGACCTGATGGTAGTAACAGCAGAGATAGAAGGATTCACTGTGAAGAGATTCTTTATCGATGATGGAAGCAGCGTGGAAATTATGTTTGCTTCATGTTTCGATCAGCTTGGGATCGGCAGGCAGAATTTAAGGCCGTCTCTATCTCCTCTACCGGGGTTCACATGGAGGCTAGAGACCTTGCTAGGAATCATTCCTTTGACAGTAACTATGGTGGACGATAAAGACAGAAGTAAGAGAGTATTTGTCCACTGTAACTTTGCTTTCATAGATGCCCATTCGCTATATAACGTCATTATTGGCAGGCCCTGGCTAACTCAGACCCGAGTGGCATGCTTCCTCTATCTCCTTACTATAAAATTTCCCACGAAGCAAGGGGTAGAAGTGGTCCGAGGGTGCCAGGCGGTGACTCGGAATTGTATGCTGACTGCGACCAAGGATGCAAAGAAGGCGGCGGTAGGAGCTGTGCATGGGGAGGCTCCCCACCCCAAGGTGGAGGAGATTGATGTAGAGGTAGAGGAACAGTGACTATCGGGAGCGATTTGCCCGAGAAGGTAAATAAGGATTTGCGGAGCCTACTTACAAAGTATGTTGGGATGGTATTTGCATGGAGCATGGATAATCTTGTTGGGATACCACCAGAGGTGTTAGTTCACAAGCTTAATGTTAGTCCATCCACCAAACCCGTAAGGCAGAAGAGAAGAGTGTTTGCGAATGAATGAGCCGAGGCCATCAAGGCAGAAGTCCAGAAGCTGAAGAAGATAGGAGTAGTAGAGGAGATTGTATATTCGGAGTGGATAGCCAGCCTAGTTCTGGTGAAGAACCGCGATGGAAATTGGAGGATGTGCATTGATTTCACAGATCTGAACATGTGTTGCCCGAAGGATAAAAATATTCACTCCCTCCCGTGGATCAGCTAGTAGAAGCCATTAGGGCTATCAGGTGTTAGCCTTTTTCAATGCCCACAAAGGCTACCACCATATCCAAATGGCGGAGGAAGACAAGGCAAATACATCCTTTAATACCGATGCTGGCACTTTTTGTTACAGAAAGATGCCCTTTGGCTTAAAGAATACAGGGGCAACTTACTAGCGTATGGTGGATAAGCTATTTGTAGGACAAGTGGGTCGGAACATGGAGATTTACGTAGATGACATGGTGGTAAAGAGCCAAAGTTTTGATAATTTTTTGAAGGATTTAGAGGAGATGTTTGAGAAATTGAAAACCACAAACCTGAAGCTAAACCCCTCTAAAAGCACCATCGGGGTTAGTAAGGGAAGTTTTTGGGTTTTATGGTTTCCAATCGGGGATAGACGTGAGCCCCAAGAAGGTGGAAGCCATAGCTTGTATGGTGTCACTGAGGATGATTAAAGACGTTTAGAGACTAATGGGGTCCCTTGCAGCTCTGAGTCATTTTTTGTCTAAAGTAGCGGAGAGACAATTGCCATTCTTAAACATCCTCCGGAGGACCAAGAAGTTTGAGGGGTCGGAGGAGTGTGAGAAAGCATTCCAGAACCTGAAGGAGCACTTGGAGCATCTGCCTACCCTAAAGAAGCCAAACCCAAGAGAGGAGTTGTACATGTATATCGCTTCTTTGGCAGAAGCTGTTAGTGCGGTGTTCATAAAGGAGGAAGTTGGAGCCCAGCATCCGGTGTACTTTATTACCAAGGCTTTGCAGAGGCCAGAAATAAGATACACGGAGCTGGAACAGCTGGTGTTGGCATTAGTTCATGCCTCGATGAGGTTGAAGCAATACTTTCAAGCACACCCGATAATGGTCTTGACTAATTACACCCTGAAGCAAGTGATGTTCAAACCAAAAGCATCAGGAAGAATGATGAGTGGGCGGTAGAGTTGGGGAAACATGACATTCAGTTTCAGCCTCGGCGTGCAATCAAGGGTTAGGCTCTGGCAGACTTCCTGATATAATCCATTGAAAGGACCGAGGCTCCACCTGAAGTAGAACCCCCAAAGGTCCCTGCTTGGAAGATGCACGTTGATAGTTCTACTCATGTGGGAGGAAGTGGGGCAGGAGTTTTGCTTACTAGCCCCGAAGTGTAGGAACACCCCTATGCATTGCAGTTTTCCTTAAAAACCACTAACAACGAAACAGAGTATGAGGCTCTAGTATCTGGGCTTCGGCTGGCCAAGGAGTTGGGAGTCCACCTCCTGGAAGCCTATAGCGACTGGCAGATTATGGTGTAGTAGGTAAATGGGAAGTATAAAGCAAGAGAGAGGAGGCTCCAGCGATACCTGGAGTTAGTCAAGCTGATGCTGAAGGGGTTTGAAACATTCACCCTCACATAGATACCGAGGGAGTAAAATAGCAAGGCTGATGCTCTGAGCAAACTAGCCTTTTCTGAGCTAAAACTGGTCTCAAACCAAAGGTTATCATGGAGATGCTTGGAAAAAAGAGTTAAGAGGAGAAACAGGTAGCTGCGTTGGAGGTGGTAGACTCTTGGATAGCGCCCCTAGTAGCCTATTTGATCAATGATACCATCCTAGAAGACAGAGTCTAGGCCCGAAAGATACGAGTTAAGGCTCTACAGTACATCATTCAGGAAAGGGCACTTTATAAGCGAGGCTACCTACAACCTCTGCTCAAATACGTGAAAATACCAGAGGGGTAGCATGTGGTCAAGAAGGTGTATGAAGGACCCAATGGGAGCCATCAGGGGGCTCAGACGATAGCAAAAAAGATACTCAGACTCAGGTACTATTGGCCGACCATGTTCAAGGATGCAGAGAAGCATATGCAGACATGTCTGCCATGTCAAAAGTTTGCGCCTCTAATTCATGTTCCTCGGGAAGAGATGATCAGTGTTACTGGATCATGGTCGTTCGCCAAATGAGGTATCGGCCTAGTAGGACCATTCCCCACAGCCCCAAGAGGCCCAAGAGGAGCAAAGTACCTAATAGTTGTGATTGACTACTTCACCAAGTGGGTAGAAGCAGACACCTTGACCAACATTCGAGGTTCTACTTGTGTGAAGTTCTACTTGAAAAACATCATACAGAGGTATGACATCCCAAGGATCATCATCACCGATAATGGAGCCCAATTTGAGAATGACTCATTCAAATCCTGGTGCGTGAAATATGGGATAGAGCACAAGCTTATGTTGGTATACCACCCCCAGACTAATGGATACGTGGAGGTGACCACAAAACCATAGTAAATGGTATTAAGGCAAGGTTGGAGTGTGCCCGAGGCAACTGGGTATAGGAGCTTCCCAGTGTGCTTTGGGCACATAGAACCACAGAGAGCTCGGCAACAGGGAAGTCTTCATACAACCTGGTTTATGGGGGCAGAAGTTGTTGTCCCAACAGAGATTGGAGTTCCAAGCTTGAGAACCTCGGCACTGTGTCCGGAGAAGGACATCAACCAACGCAGGCTGGATCTGGACCTGTTGGAAGAGAAGTGAGAGTTGGTCTCTTTGCATGATGCCAAAGTTATCAAGAGGTACGATGACAGGTGCATTCGGAAAGAGCAGTTCGCCCCAAAAGAGTGGGTAATGAGAAGTAACGATAAGAGCCATTAGGAGAAGGAAGGAAAACTGGCTTCCAACTAGGAGGGTCCTTACAAGGTTACAGAGGCCCACCTAGGAGGGAGTTATGTTTTAGAGGATGCTGAGGGAAACATGTCCCTTAGAGATGCAACATAGCCAACTTGAGCGGATTCAATGGATGATAGAATCTCCCGATGCTGGCTAAGGTTCTGGCATGGATATGCCTAGGCCCTTTGGCATGGATATGCCTGGGGGATTAGAAGATGAGTCTTTCAGCGTCGGATCACGCTCATAAACCTCGGTAAAAAATTATTAGAGTCAGAACCTGTGAGTAGCTCCCACTTAGGTGCCCTACAGAGAATTAGGACATATGACTACTTTTGCCTAGGTGCCGTATAGATGTTAATCTATTTTACTTGGTGTATTTGGAAAGTTACAACAATGAATGAAAAGGATTTTTTATTTCAAACTTTCAAGTGCTTTACAATTCTATTTGTATACTATTACAATGAAGATACATATTCAAAAAACACAAGAAAAAAAACTATCATTTGGTGCCCAACCCCGAGGCACCATCGGGCCTCTAGGATCGGTAGTTTCCATTAAAGAAATTAGATGACAGGAGCTGGTCTACTAAGAGAGCCTCGGCAAGCTTGTCCTTGGAATCAGAATTGGCAATATTCACTACTTCGGCTCCCTCGGGGATAGGGTCCTCGATACGAATCCCTAACCCTCGGGAGAGGCAGAAATTGGGATCGGGAAGTTGGCTTCCCGGGAATGGCAGCTGGCATAGGCTCTGGTGCTCCATTCTTCTTCTTTGGAAGAGTTTTGCCTTCGCCCTTGGCCTTGCCTTTTCCCGTAGCCTTGCCCTTACCCTTTCCCTTGGCATCTTTTTTCACCTCTGCAGCGAGATGATCAGCTTCGGCTATATCTTTAACCATCTGGATTCTTCACTCTACCTCTTCCACATTAAGAGATAATAGTGCATTCTTGTAATGCTCATAGGTATAATAAACTGCTATCCTTCGGGATATGAGACGCAATGTAGGAGGAAAAGACTCCCTTACTCTTTGACGGATCCAATATTGCCATTCCAAAATCCAAATCCTCTTGGTATGCGGGGTAGTACTTGGAGTTTTCTTGGTTCCGCCCATGGCACTTCATGAACCTAACCAGATCGTCAAGTGTATAAGAGATATCCTGAAGAGGGTAGATCCAGACCATGTCGTGCCTGAGGTCATACATACGGTAGGATAAATGTAATGTGGTAAGAGCCTCTTGTAGAGTCTATTTATAAGTGGTAAGAGAACGATTCTCTTCCTCTATGTCAAACTCTTTCTTCTGATCCTTTAAAAATTTTCCAAATGTTTGAGCTTGTTATGGCAGTGTTGGTAATCACCCCATACCATCTCAAGCTCCCTGGTGGTTTAGCGTCGGAAGTCCTCGCGAATGGCCTCAAGATCGGCAATGACCCTATCCACTCTCAGTGCCTGGCTCAGTTGAGCCTCTGCTAAGGATAAGCAGCACTTGAGTAAGCCGAATCTCCCCTGAACCATCTTTAGAAAGGCAGCAAAAGTGCCCATAGATGAAAATTCATCGAGAAGGGACCCTAGGTCAGCCTCAGTAAGCATCCTCTGGCCCTGATCCACACCAAAATGTCACTCAGCCAATTGCCTATGCAGAAGTTGGCATTGAGGGCAAGTGGGATTCGGTCGTACAAGGAGCGGACCAGATGCTTTGTTTGGGTAGGGGAAAGAGAATAGGGAAGAATCCAGCATCAGATTACTACTCTAGAATATAAACATAGAAAAATTTAGAAAAACAAAGAGAGATAAGGTAATAAAGAAGGATGAAGTAGCATATTTCATTGAACAAAACCCAGAAATGGGTAGGAGTTACAGAGATAAGATAAAACTAGAAAAGATAGGAAAACAAAACTAACAATAGGCCCAAGGGCCAGAATCTATACATCATCATTGGTTGCGTCTGATGTGACCTTCGGCTGGGGCTCTTCTTGATAAGCCTCTTCCTACTAGAGTGCCTCCTGATGAGTCTCTCCTTGTTGGATCGAGAGAGTCTCCTCCTTATGGAACAGGAATGCCAACCTAGACCCCAGCTTCACCTTGGACTACTTCATACCCAAAGAGATATGGATATGCACAGTACTCTTTGTATGATTCATCATTAATAGGGGATTCATGACAAACACCATGGTGGTTCACCTCGTTCTTCCCGCGATTCTCGGTGACCACTAACAAATTAGCCATGTCCTCCTTGAGACACTTAAGATCAAAGTAGTGAGAGGCTGGGCACTGGAGGATAGCGCCTTCCAGACAGCAGGAGCAAAGCTCTTAAGACCCCTTTTCTGGAGTGAGCGCAGCTTATGCAAGTATCTGGCATAGGCCTTGAGTTTATAATAGCTTCTATGACATTCCAGTCTGTAGGGACTAGGAATCCAGCCTCGGAGCTCCTTGTATATTTTGTGGCTCTGCGACTCATTAGAAGAAACCACGAGGTTGGCTATAGCACTTTCAAAAGTGACCGAACCTAGAACTTTGCTAACCAAGGTTGCGCTATACTTTTTTTGTGCTCTAGCGCTCAGTTTCAAGGAACTTATCTCCTTTTTAGCCTTCTCCAGCTGAGCCTGAAGCTCGACCAAATGAGCCTCTTCCTGCTGGAGTTTACGCTGAAGCTCAGAGCTATGCCGATCGAAAGCAGAGTTAACTGAGCCCAGGAACCTGGAGAAGCTAACATGGTACTCACAAAATTGGACCCCTGTAGATAGAATAAGGGAGTTAGGACATATCATGAATCTCACAAACAAGAGTAAGATAATGCAGACTGTAGCACTTACGATGGTGAATCAGACCGGCTCAGGGGTAGGAGCAGAGGTATTTACCTCCTGCTCTGCATCGAGCTTCACAGGAGTACTCTCGTACACCACCTTGATCCTCTTAGGGACCATTTGAACCGAGGCCTTTGAAGAGACCTCACCAGATGCCCCTTTTCAGGGACCCAAAACGAGAGTATGGAGGGAGAGATATGTTAAGATTGGGACGAGATACCAGAAAATTGGCACTGGAAGAGGGAGTGGCTATTCGTCCGAAGCTAGAGGCTGAAGAAGCAGCCCTATGAGCCTTGGATAGGGAACTAGAAGGAGTGAGTGCCTTGGGGTATGGGCGAGAAGAACCAAACGAGTTCGGGCCTTCAGAACCCCCATTCAGCTTGTGCTTCAGGGGCTCTTGATGCTGCTATTGCGACTGTTGTCGTGGTTGTTGCTACTATTGTTATTGTTGTTGATGGTGCTACTGCTTATGATCAGCAGGCTGACGACCATAAGAGCTCGAGCCACCATCTCTTTGATGCTGGGGTTGGCTGGGGTTTATGGTGCTAGCAGATAACTTAGGTTGAGCTGCAAGAAAGAAAAAATAAGTGTGAAAATGAGCAAATAAGAGGCATAGTCAAAGCAAAGAAAAAAACATAGGCAAGTGCGACCTTTGACAAGCCAAGAAACAAAGAATCGGGGCTGAATGAAACTTCTGGAGGATATATATCCCGAGGCCAGAAGTAGGAAGCATTTCCTTGCTGGTAATACTCTCCCACATTAAGGGGGTTGGAGCTGAGAGTCTGGTGGTCGCATGCTACATCCTAGGGCAGAAAAGGCACCTTGGCCTCAGGAGTAAACGAGGAACACCTGGAGGGCACATGGTAAGTGTTGGTATTGAAAGGTGAAATATCCTCGCCGCGCTCAACCTTTAACGGATGACTGCTTGTTGTAGATGAAGTCCTTAACACCAGGCCAGGGCAAAAAGGTATAAACCCCGAGGGAAGTTGAGGAGGAGTTGTGAATATAGTAACACGTTGAAAGAGCCCCTCGTAGCGAATATCCCGCACCGAGATCACTTTAGTAAGAAGGTTATAACCACCACGATGGCATTCAGATGGAGTTGGGTCGGGGAAAGTTTAAAATGAGTTAACAGGTCTTTGAACAAACCTGGGAAAATGAGGGAAAGGTCAAATTGGGAGTTCATCTTAGAGATGCAGGCCACGCTCTGTTTGGAGGTGTCTTGTTTGAGCTTGACCAATTCGGCATTAAAATGGATAGGGATAAAAATCTTCTTTATTAGGTCTGACGCACTCTTATCCAAAGAAGGAGGTTTCGAGAGGATCGCCTCAGTAGCCCGCGCTCCAGAGTCGGTCAAACCCGTAAACCCGATCGAGGAGGACTTTAGGGCTATTTTCCTAGGGCCTTTTGGTTTCTTATCTTCCCGAGAAGGAGCAGAAGCCACCTCAGGGTTGGTTTCTTGCTCCACACCTTCGGGAAGAGGGTTGCTATTATCAACAGGGTCAATAGGGGCCTTAGGGCTCGACTCGGCCTCATCCCAAGGATCTGACTCGGTAGAGCTATTCTCTGGATTAGGAGTGAGAGCTCTAAATTGTACATGCTCGTACTAAGAGTCACCATACTCATTTTTGCGAGTCAAACTGATAGTTATCAGAAGAGGAATCCATGAAAAAAAAGCTAAGATGAGACAGAATAAGAAGAGAGGAACACTTACATGGAAGTGAGAAGATCGAAAGTTGGGAAAGCGAAAGAATGTTGAGAATGGCAAAAGTAAAAATTGAGAAGATGTTCCTCGCGATGTTTATATAGCCAGAAGAGTGCCAAACGCTGCAAGCGGTTCTCAAGAAAAGGTGGGAACTAGAATCAAGGAGACAATGATTAATTGTTGGAAACGAGTAGCGTGCAGCCAAAATTGGAGAGATGTGCATCCGTAATTAGGGAAACATGTTGGCTGTCGACTCAGGCACCCTACTCAATTATTACCCAAGGAAGATAGACTAAACGACCAAACCAAGGAATTCAGAAGGTAAGGTTGAGGTTGAGGCTCTATCTTCAGCAAAAAGAGCCTCAGCCTCGGGGGCTAGTGATGATAGGTGGTCCAGCCCACTGCTATCTAGACCTGAATATTTGGGTCGGGCACCTGAAAAGAACAGAGCTCTCATCAGCGAGCTCGGCTTTTTGGGCAGGCATGTGCCAACGCCTCTGAATTGGGGAGCACGACGGTACAAATCACATGCCCCCACTCCCTGGAAGTACAAAATAGTGACTCACCCTAAATGAGTCACCGACCTGGCCCATTGGTCAAGCCATCACTATAAATACTCAAATCAAACAGTTGCAAAGGTATGTGATTTATTATTTAACTCTCACTATCAAGAGTTATTGTACTTTTCCTCTCAAATGCCCCTATCTCATCATCACGCTGGAGCAGTTACCCTCGGGTAGCTCCGGGGTCTTGTTTTGCAGGCAGCGCTACAGAGGCCACCAGATAGTCTGAGACCCGACCCTCCAGGTGATTGAAGTAGCGGTGCAGCATCACCGCCGGCTCTGGATGAACTGACATTAGACGGTCAGAACGACTACTGTTCGAACAGTTATCTAACATAAACCGAATTACAATAAAAAATGGCCGGCCAAAAGTATATATCTGGTCACTACATATCCACCACCAACGCCCCACCACCTCAACATTTTCCAGTTCCATCTATCTCAACCCCAACACCAGAGAATCAAAACAAACCATTTCCAGATCCACTACAAAAGACAGTCATTTTCAAATCTGCCACCATCATCATACCCTTTTCCAAATTTAACCCACTAGAGCAGACGAGGAAGAGAAGAAGAAAGGAATAACACTTGGTCCTGGGAGAGAAGGAAAGAAGAAGAAAGAGAGTTTGAGATTGCAGGTTGTGAAGACTCACAGGGAAAAGAGGTCAAAATGAAATAGAATAATAAAAGATTAATTTCGGTCGCGGTTCGGATTCGGAACATCCATAAACCAAAAAACAAAATTGATCAAGGTAATATGAACAAATCTTTACATTACATTATCGAATTAGTTAATTAGACACTAAATATTGTTCAAATTGACCAAATTCACGTAAAGACAACTATCAAAATGTGTTCTCTTCTTGTTCACTTTTTAGTTACAATATTCAAAATGTCAGAATGGAATAAACGGAGGGAGGGAGTACGTACCAATATTATAAATTTACTTTACACAATAATAACAATTTACGTAGTGGTGAAAATTAATTAAGCACGTCACCATCCTAAATAAATACTTGAAGGTCAAGAAAGTTTTCTTTTTCGCTGCTGTGGATTTAAGCGTAACGACCGTCACCGCCTCCGCCGCATGAGGCAGCTCCCACTCATATTGACAGTTTGTCCCTGTAGTAAATTTGTAATACGAACCAAATCAGATCGAGTCTGGTTCAAAATGGATACATAGGATCAGCGGCAAATCGAATTCCCCGTCGACAGCCTGCGGTGGTGGGGGCAGGTGGGACCCGGCCGGGGAGAAGAAGAAACTGGAGCTGCTTGGTCCCACCACGGTGACATTGACTCTACAGTACTGAAAGTGAAAGAAATATGATGATGCATGAACGAAGACGAAGAAGGCGTGAATGGAAAGTGTGGGAATCAGTAAAAGAAATATGATGATGCATGAACGAAGACGAAGAAGGCGTGAATGGAAAGTGTTGGAATTGGGCGGTGGAAGCGGTGGTGGATAGTGGGTCCTCGGTGTTCCCCAACCGCGTGCACACACCTCAGTTCTAGTAATAGATTATCTCATCTTTAGTTTACTCTCCGTCCCAATAAAAAATAGGGATTAATATTTGCAGGAATAGTTTACTGAAGCAGGACTCGGAAAAGACAGAAATATCCAGTTAGTTTTTTTATTTTTGAGTTTTGGCTTGGTATTTTGGGTTATTTATTAAAATTCACGAGGCATTTTCGTCTTTGCATGTGCAGTTTTGGTCCTGTACTAATATTTTTTTCTGCAAATATAATCCCCGTAAAAATAACACACTTTTCATTTTGATAAATTCAATTAATTTTGGCACATTTCTTTTTTTAGTAAAGTTTAAATTACTTATTCTACTTTTTCTTCCCTCCTTCCATTTGCACCACTCATTTGATTTCTTCTTAATTTTTATGCAAATAGTAATGTGTCATTTATATTGGGACGGAGGAAGCATGTTTGTTATGCTGATCTTGTTTGGCAACTTACCTCGTATTTATTGTTCTAAATTATTCTTTGATTAGATAGTTGTGTCTTTGATCTTTGATCACTCCATTTAGTTTTTTGCATCAATATACTGATCTCGATCAAGGTAAATATGGATCAATTCCTTTATGTAGTGGCGGAACCAAACCTTTTTTTTTAATAGGGCTGTTAATACTACTTGGCAATGTTCGGCAGTGGCAAACCGGTGACATCATCCAATGGCGGAAGCAGAGAGCAGCGTTGGAGAGACACAGCCAAAATGACGATCTAATTTGGGAATTGGGATTGGGGGATTCCTCCCAAGTGTCATACTCTTTAATATGTATTTTTTTAAAAAAAAATTGCCTCGAACTTAGGGATACGATGTTGCTTCGTGAATAAAAAAAGGAAAAAATAAAATGAAAAGTGGGATATCAGAAAAGACTTTTAGCATTCTTCTTCAAAGTTGCAGTCGCCGGAATTTCAAACCAAATGCGAAACTCTATTCCAGTCGCTCTTCCTAGTACTACTACTATCGCCACCAGATTATAGGTAGGGTTCAAGCTCTACCACGCCTATGACTAGTTTCGTCCCTACCTATACGGTACAGTGGAGATACACGCTGCACTGTTCTCAGCAGTGATAAAATATTTTATATTATTCCTATTTTCTTTCTTATATTTTCTCCTTTATTCAAAACTTGTTGATCTAATAGTTTAGGTATAGAATTAAAACATGAGTTACATTGCTCCACTATACACATGGGATATGGTAAAACTTGCCAATGTGAATGCTATATGTGTTTGTGATTATTCTCGTACTTTTTACTTGGGTTCTATTAATGTATCAAGATTTAAATGAAATCGTCTAATCATATTTATGATTGGATAGTGTTAGTTTGTATATTAATTATGTTAGTTCACACCTTTATAGATTTGTTAGTGATTTAAGAAAATTAGTTCACACTTCACACATTTGCTGAAAGAACTTATAAAATTCAAGTAAGAAGTTCATTGAACTAAATAAACAAAAGAATTACCTCCCACCAGCATGACTAATGATACTAAAACATAAATTAACTCAATAAACCTATAAGTTATAGGCTTATAACCACTAGGGCTTGCCCATTAACCAGTGCACTAGGCCCGAACGATACTAACAAGGGTTCAATTACCACGTAATACAAAAAATATATTTATTTTCTATCCTTTATTTCCTCTTATTCTGAATTCTGGTTTGGCCTCAAGTCTCCTCCGTTCACATAGGGCGTTCTCATATGAGTAACGAGAGTTGATAATCGAGTTATACCAAGTGGCAGTGTTGCTCCACTCAAAACGCAATATGAGACCTTAGACTTATATTTTATGAGACTAGAATTTGTAACGTGTAGTAAAACAATACTGTAATTGTTGTAAATGTATATCCTTGTTTGGCTTAATAATATTGGTGCATGATATGCTACTCTTTTTTTTGTCAATTATTCATACTTTCCACGAAAAACAAGAACGAAAATATTGCAATTTTAACAAGACCTCTGATTTACAATAATACAAACTATGGTTGGGATTTATAATCTCATTCACTGCTCAAACTTAATGGATTCATTGTTTATCCCATTTCAGCGTGTTTGATAACGCAAAATCACACATCTAACCGTGTTAAGTGTGTATGAATTCCCTTTACAAATTGAGCGGTCAAATTAAGTTGATTCACGTGTAACTTACGTCTGAAGTCTGAATACGATGAAAACCTTATGTTTTAATAATATTTATATTTGTTTGTATAACAATATCTTTATCCATTTCTATTCTCGTAAGTATCCCTTTAATTAATTTCTTTTTCTTTTTTTGAAGAAATTTATTTTCTCGTGTATTAGTTATATAATAGTAATTATTTTTAGTTTTACATTTATAATGATAAATTTACATAATTATTTGAGTAAATATCATTAACGTACTATGATTTTATTATTAAACATAAATATTATTAAAATATAAATATAAATTAATCAAAATATAATATATTTAACATAAGAGAAAAACATTCATGCGGTGCATCATGATTTCTGTGATATCCGGATAGCCAATAACTTATTGACACCTTTGATTGCTTAAGGTAAAACTATCATAATTATCAAACATGAATTGTAATTATGGTAATTATAATCATAGTTAAAATTAGAACAATATTACATTTAATTAGGAGGTCTGATAATTATGGTAATTTTAACTTGAACAATCAAAGGTGTCAGGAAGTTATTTTCTATGCGGATATTCCAGAAACAGGATGCAACAGATGAATATTTTTCTCTTAACATAAACATAAATATTATTGAAAATATAATTTAAATATATTTCATTTCAAATTTGAGTTATTTAGGATTGATTTTTTTATTAAAATATAAAATGATATAATATTTATTCATATATGTATATATTCATATTATATAAAAATGTAAATTATATTTTGATGTTCAATACATCATTTATCTTTTAAAGTTTATATGTTAGGAATATGTTTGAAAAAATTAAGTATTTCAAGCATTTTTTTCATAATTTAATTAAGTTTGAACTTTTTTATTCAAACTTTCCGTTTTAGAGTGTTCAAATATCACATTTAAATTTTATCAAACAAATTTACTTCTTAACTATTCAGCAATTATTAAATTCATAATTTAAATTTCAGACTTCAGTTTTATCAAACAAAACCTAAATGTTATTTAATTATCACTGTATCAGGCCAATTAGGTTGATTTGTACGGAAATATATATAAAAAGTTTATTTGATGTTTAGCATTTTCAAGTTTTATCATACATGCCTTTTCGTATGCCTATCTGTTGGTTCTTTTTGCGTAATTATCCTGGACTAATTTATCGAGTATTCTATGCCTATCTGTTTGTTTTCCGCTTAACCCGTTAGTTGGGGAGATGGAAAACCCCCTGGGCTTTTAGTCTCTATTTTAGTAACAGTTTAGGAGAAATCCTAGTTGGAGTAGTCTTGACGACTTACTTCCGGCGTCTTACTGTGAAAAATTTAGACTGATAGACTTTGGTTTGCTAGGACTTTATTGTTCTGGTGGATGCAAGTTATAGATGCTCTACCTGCCAGATAATTATTATTAGAATTTAGGATGTTTCAGATATATTC
>JAAGWI010005829.1:5595-24027 GCA_012274505.1 Galium porrigens var. tenue
GAAGAGAGATAGAATGATGAAGGGCCTAGTAGTACCTGGTTCGTTTTGTGCATGAGTCGATGGAAGTTTGATACATGGAAAGCAGTCAATTCTTCCATCTTCTGCTCTCTTAACATCCAGAACAATTAACGCTACAAAAGCAGTAACTTGCAGAAGGAAATCCAACAAAACAGCCAAAACTGCAGGATAAAAGCTGTTAGCATCAATAAATGACAGTTCTTTATGTTAAAACCCAATATGCTAGCTTAAAAACACTCAGAGCTAAAAAGGAACCAACTCCTATAGCCAGGACAATGATGGAAAGAATTAGGAATGATAAACTCTATCCAAGTCTCAATATTTATTAATAGAAGTATAGAAAGAACGAAAAAAATCCATATCTTACAGGCAAACAGGGAGAAAACACGGCACGCTGGCATAGAAACAAAACTCCCCAAGGCAAAAGCTAGAACTTCAGATAAGCTGGCCAGAGTAATAGAAGGACCAACTTCAACAAGGGCATTGCTGATTCTATCTTCTAAGGGTGAGTTGAATGGTTGTCGTTTCACAGCATGCACCAATATACACATATTATCCACCCCAACCTATAGATGAGAAGTGGGGGAAAGCAGGTAAGATGCACAATTCGAGTATCAAATTTAAGATAGTGGTGGACAAGATACATCTCACCACGAACTAGATATGTCACTTGCTAACTTCTCTCCCAAATTATTTTCATTTTCTTTCTCAAAGTACCAAACCAACATGCTTACTCATGACATAGCAAACACCATATCACTAATATATATCCCATCTTAATAGGCTATATATGTATATGACCACAAGAAAGTCTTTGAATTGCTTCATAGTTACAATTACATCCCGTCTTAATAGGCTGTGTGAGAATATGAAACAAGAAAACCTTTAAATTGCAACCAGAATTACAATAAAAACATTCTTATGTCATATCTCACAAATAACTACCAAAAAATAAGGATCTAAGTAAGTCCTACAACATGTGTAAGATAATGAAGAACAAAATTTGCGGACCAAGAACTTACAGCCAAAACGAGAAAAGGAATCACTTCCATTATGATCAATGTTGACCTCACTCCGATAGCACTAAAAAATCCAACAGATCCCAGGACTGAAAGCATTACCAGCAAAACACCTGATAATCCCAACATTACCTGAAATTCAGCATCTAAAGATGTCATGCAAAAGAATTGCTCTATTATTCAACATCAAGAAGGAACCTAATCATTTACAAAATGGAAGTTAACTAAAGTTGGTGGAAAGATACATAAAGTGATAAGATCTTCCAATTTTACAAAAACTAAAATAAACAATAATCTTTTGCTATGAAGATGGTAGTCAACAGTAATACAGTATCAAGTGCTAAATCAAAAAACAAAAGTGACAAGAAGCCATACCTTCGAAGATATGTAAAAATTGGAAAATGTCGAAGCATCTCCTAATGTCAGCGATATGTAAACAAACATCACCAAATAGCTAACCTGAGGGAAGAAGTAATGCCGAGATTCAGTTTTTCTGAAGTTTAAGAAACCAAGCTCTGGCAAATTACAACTAAATACTCCTATATTGCAATTTATTATGAATTAAAGTAACAATGCAGTTTGACATATATGTTACTAAACTGGTGAAGTCAATGTGAGCTTTCAGCATTAACACACTGTAGTCGAATTCTTCAAGAGTCATAGAACCAATTCTATCCCCAGACTTGCTCCTTATCCGCGTATACTTCTCTTAAACTATCTCTAGTCACTCAAAGAACTTCTCCTAATCGCTGTCATTAATATATGTATGTGTGTATGAGAGAGAGAGAGAGAGAGGGGAATGTTCTCCCTACGTCCAACAATTGATGTGGCATACCTTTACTAATATGGACGTGGCATAATATTTTTAGCCAATTACTATTGGTATGAATGGAAAAATGGTACATGTGCAAAAGAATATAATAATAACTGGGTTACAATGGTGCGGCACCTTCTTCTGAAGTTTTGGGTGAGATAGTTACTTTCAAATTATAAAATACTTTTATGGCAGATGGCAAGATATGATCTATATAGCTGTGACCCCACAGGCCCACACTGTGAGATAAAGGCTTAGTTGTTATTGTAGGCAGGTTATTCTCCTCTCCCTTCAGGTCATTGTTGTAAATGCCATATATTTGGGCATGAAATTAAGAAACAGACAGAAATTTTATCTGAATGGTGTTGATGCTATATTAAGTTAAGTATTGGACGAAACAGGAAACAACTAAAACCTGCAGATGAAAGATCTGGAGTAGTTAAATTGAGCAATACAGCTCCAGCTCCCATACATGTGAATTGCTAGACAAAAGGACAAACGGCCAACAACCGGCAATACTTAATTAATTCTAAAGCAACTTCAATAAAAGTAATAAATTCAATTCTGAAATGACAGCTAAACCAATCTACAAAACAACCTTAAACTCTGCAACGAAACCACCTCCAAATTTAACAAGCTTACCAATATAGTTATGACATCTGCTGTACTTTCCCTTTTCAGTTCTTCCTCAATTGAAACCTCGGATGAAAATGAAAGGGTCATGTTGTTAGATCGCACCATCGACAATAATTCATCCTGCCATCAAGATTGCAAGTTAGAGAAGATATGCAACCATAGCAATACCACAACTACACATTTATAGGAACCAAGAAACACCAATAATGTTTCAAATAAAAGGATCATAGAGGATTTCTAGTAATGCTAATTTGACAGCTTAAAAGAGTGAGAGGATTACAAACCATAAAAAAGGGATTTCTTTAATCAATAAAAATTGTCCTGTAGTTTCCCATCACTGCCAAATCATATACTATTAGAGTCAGAGCATCTCAAAGAGGTTAGCTAAATTATGCTCCTTATCTATAATAGCTAGTGGAGAACAAGAAACCTGACTCCAACCACTAGCTAAATTAATTAGCTAAAATAGCCAGTGTAGGGTTGGCTAACTAAATGTAGGAAGCACTCTAAATTTTAGGTAGTCACAAGTATTTTTATTTTTATAGTTTGGACATGTATTTTCAAACAAATCGAACCCACACTCCACACAAATTTGGACCCATACTCGACCCACTAGCTAAAGTAGTATTAAGATAATCATTTAATAGCTAAAATGCGGAGCATGGTTGGAATATAAAGCTTAAAAAATGTCTCTACAATAGCTTGTAGAGATTTGACTCACTTTATATAGTTTTAAATTTACTTGAGAGAATTAAACCCAAGCGTCGTCAACATTTAATTCCTTTCTGCTTTACATGTTCTCCAAAAGTCTAGAAAATGAATGATGAATAAATTTAAAAATGTCAAATATAACCAAAAAAAACACATTATATGGAGACTGGTTGACCAGTGCAACAGGTACTTGGGTGCCACACTCAAAGGTCTAGAGAAATTTGGAACTTTAAATGAGATGGTTGCAGTAAACTTGAACAGAGAATTATATACAGTAGGTAAGGATGTTCGGGATGTCAGGATTGCATTTGCAAACTATAAAAAGGTGGCTTTCTCAGCAGATCCACTTAAATGAAATTGACTTATTTATAGTCTCTTTGGCCGTTGCAGGCAATGTTAAAGAAGAGACAGCAACCAATAAACCTACACAAGCATAAGCAAGAGAAATCTTTCTGAATCAAAGTTCAATAGCACTGAACATGAACCATCATCCCACAAAACCTCAAAAAGTGATGCTCTCAAAAGTTAAATTTTTAGCTCGAAATACTTATAATATGAAGGCTCACCAAACTTAGACTATTATATTCTAAAGCATGCCTTTATCTAATTCTCCATTCCAACTCTGGATGCAAAGGTTGATATAATTAGAATCATCTATGATCCAGATTACTGACTCACAAGAACAATTCCTCCTGTGTGTAAAATATTACATATCTAATTAGTTTAACATTGAACAAATATCTTGCCAAGGGTTACAGCAAAGGATTATATGCAATCTCAGTGTAGATTGATTACTGTCTGACAAAAGAAAACCCTCAGATACAAGTATATGGAGAATCAACACATCAGGAAAAAAAATTGAAATAAAAGTTTAACAGGAAAAGGACAAAGACAGTCCAAACATACAAACAATTCACAATAGATGTAGGACAATAAAGTCAAGAGTATTAACCTTGGCTAGCTGAATAAAAGCTTTTTCCCAAGCCATAGCCTTAGCATTTTCATCACCCATTTCATTGTTTGCATTATTTACTGGGTACGTGACGATAAATGCTGATGCCTGAAAGAAATTTCCCATCCTCACAGTCATGACATGAATGTGTGCGTTATGAACTCCACAAGTATGACAAAACAAAAAGGCACCAGTGTGATTATTTCTCCATTGACTACAGCAATTACCTCGGCATAGTTACTGTCAGTAAAGCCCCCCAAAACAGTGCTTGGATCGAGGGGACCTTTAAATGCAGCCAAACATGTCTCTGCAGAAGTGTAATGCTGAAAGTTGAAATGATAATAAGTAAATCTATGATAAAGAACATTGACAGCTATAGAAATACCAGCATGGAAATGTAAATTGAAATTTCTAAAGGAGGACAAAATTATCACAAATGCCTATGATATGGGTCCAATTTTACCCACACACATTGATCAGAGTACATTGATGGGAGATAATCATGACTATTCTATCTCATATTTAACAGTTCAATCTTAAAGCAGAGAGAAACAGTGAAACAGCAACCAAAGTCTTAATCCCATTATCTGAGGACGGTTATACGGATCTTATTTCGCTATCTTGACAATCATTTGAATTTTCAATATGACAATTTTCATTCAAGGAAAAAAAAGTACTTGTTATTGCCCTTGCCCAGACAGAAAATATTAGAGAAACTAATATGGTTTCTATGTGTATAAGGAACTTTAAATTTTCAGTATGATATCTCTAAAATATAAACCAAAAAATTTAAATAGCCTAAACAATGCTATGTGTCTAACCAAACATGACAACGAAATACAGTGGAACAAAGGGATTGGTGATCATACACCAAAATATTTAAACAGATTCAACAATAAATAGATTTTTTAAATGCCAACCTGAAAGCAGTACTCAGCATGATCAACTCCTCCGTAACTGTAAAAGTTGTCAGGATCCATCTTGAAATACTGTCAAGAAAAAAAACATCAAAGATCGATTCTCAAATAATATAAGGAGAAGCAATCAATGCAGGTAGAACAAGCATGGAAAACAATCAAGAGCAGAAGCCACTCACAACTTACACAGTTACGCAACAGAACTTGTAAACTATATGGAAGATGATAACAATGCGAAAAATACTACTTCTTCTTGAAAATCCACAAATACCACTTATACTTACTGGCAAACGTTTGCTCGCTAGAGAAGTGAATCTAGATATTAGAACAGAAATGAATCTATCATACTTCTACTGTCAGTTCCTCATGTATAGTGCATGCCCTACACAGTTACGTGTGTGTGTGCGTGTGTGCGCGCATGTGTGTGCGTGTGTGTGCATAGATACACACATACCAATATACATACATATGCTGCACATAACTGACATGCCACCATTGAACCTACAGGTATGTAAATGTCAAAACCAAGGAGATCCATTATGCTATGCTCGACTGTGCAGCTGATTAACATTTCTTCTAGTATAAGTCATCGGCAAGGTAGCAAAAGAAGTTATGAGTTGCAACTATTATGTCCAGAACAATCCACAGCTGTGCTAACTTAAGCTACACATGTGTCACTCTAATTGGGCCCATGACACTCCTCAAAGTTGACGGACAGGTAAGCATGCCAGTTTCATAGAATCTTACTAAGTCTTACATTGCTTATGATGGAGGGTGAACTCCAAATTGATGAGCTCAAGGTCTTAGGCATCTTTACTGGATTCCAATAGTTTTAAGTGTTGTGGTCATGAGTGCGTCTCACATTGCTATCCTCTAGATAATCCATTTATCATTTATCATTATTGGTCGGGTCATTTACCATTTATCATCATTTATCACTCATCACCCTTATTGGTCGGGTCTTCCGGCATATCCATTTATCATTTTCTTCCCCACTGAATCATATTAGTTGTCCCATATCTCAATAGCTACACCTATTCCTGGTTAAGACTAAATTGTCAACTTATTCCAAACATCCCAATTTCAAAATTCCTAATTTGGGTAACCAAGAACAGCGTGCATAACTATGAACAATGAAAACCATCAAGAAAAGCACAGTTTAGCAGGCCAAATGCATGCCCACAAGAAAAGCAATTGTGACTAACTTGCAAAACACTTTGAGTTGCACAATCTTCACCAAGCGGCTTTAAGCAAATGTCAGTCAATCCAACCACAGTTCCAGAATGATTTGCACGCAGTTCGTTGACCTGTCAAAAGATAAAGAAAATAAACCAACTAGTAAAATGTAGCCATTATAACCCACAAGTACCTTTCTTTTCACCTAGTGGAAGCAACTGGTGAATATACCTTATTTTGAATGTCAAAAAGTAGCTCAAAATTATCTTCAGTTATTATTGTGGGGGCTTTGCCATCCTCACGATTCGGAATGGTAGATATTATCAGCTGAAAAAAAAGTCAGTAACAAAGATAATCGCTATAATATAAGAACAAAAAATGGAGAAGAAAAGATTTGACTATGAAGAGAAACAACAATACAAAATATGTAACAAATATAACATGTATTTGCAAGAAATCTTTAAGAGGAAAAGGTATAAGAAGATTTCAGCTCAAGGAACAAGCTATAGTGATTTTTCCCCCTTAACCTTCATTTACTTCATCATTTTCAGCTTCATTGTTTAATATTTTATTGCCCAATATATGAGAATGGATGCAAGCTTGAATCAAAACCTTATCATTAATTAAGCTACATTAAATTCTCCCAGTTCCGAGCTAGGATGTCTCCGTCTGATAATGTATTAAGTAACAGAGCAAACAAGGATGAAATAGTTATACCAAGTAGAAAAGAAAGAAATATTTTGTATAACCTGTTCAATCCTGTAGAAAGGAGCCAGGTGACTGTCAAAAAAGTGCTTCTCTTCAGCTGCTCTGCTTCCATGACCCACCCAAAGCTGCGATTAATTGTTCCATGATATTAGCCAACGAAGCTTACAATTAAAGTAGATTAAACTCTCCCAGTTCTACTGTTATCAATGTTTTCATTTTTGAATGCTAACGTTGCCTTTAATTTTCAAGCAGAAAATAAAAGGTCTTGTTTCATATTCTATTTCTATCTCCTTAAATTAAAGAACTAGTCTTTCTCATATATTCTACTTTCTTTAGTTCTAGACGATTTTTTAAGACTTTCTAAACAGTTTCGAAGGCTAATTTATATTTTTTAAAACTCCAAATAAAGATCTCTGATATTAGATTGCACCGAGACCAAAAACTAACCAAACTGAAGTTTCATATGGAAAGAAAGCACCTACAGGCTACTCCTTTTGTTCCAGCCTATTATTCAGAGTGAAGTTTCCCACATAAGAAAAGAAATAGAAAATTGAAATTGTGCAAGTCGAAGAAACTTAATGGGAAGTGATTAGCAATCAAATTAGAACAGTGCAAAAATTACGAAATTTAGCAGGGGCGGAAACATCAATTTAAAGTGAATTGTCACTACTCACTAATACTAAGACTATATGACCTAGATCTTTTTCCCTTTTTTAACCTAGTCATCTGAAAATGTAAACATTTTCATTTGGTAAACAAATTAGACTGAAAATGTCACAGCACTTATTGGACTGAAAATAATGCCAAATATTTACCTTCTCGGGTCGTGTTTCCACCTTAAAATTGATTAAACCAAAACAGAATACAATCACCACCAACAAGGATGAAAACAGCACAAGAGTTGGATTCCTAGCAACCCATGTTCCATACGTCCTGTAAGGATAAGAAAATCATTTAGTAAGTAACTCATATGATGCCTGTGAAAGTACATACAAGATGATAATGAGGAGGCTTACCTGAAAAAAGACGCCATGTGTCCTTGAAGAGGAGAAAGGACCAGTTCAGGAATCTAAATGGGTAAACTCTCGTCAATATTTAAGAAGGCATTAGAAACACTATGATTAATGAAGCAATTTCTTAGAGTGGCATGAAAACATAATCATCAATATAAGCTTGTAACAAAGTCTGACAAATCTACCAACGATGAAAAAAAGGACTCACAATACTGTATTCTTGGTATCCATAGTTATTGTTGATGATCGTTTCTTAAATGACTAGTATACAAGGTCTTGGGTCACTCCACTTAGTACCAATTGGTTTTAAGAGGGAAGCCCAAGATACCTCGAAATTAAACAGTTATCGGTAGGATTATACTAGCAGACCACATACTTCTAATTATAACAAATGTTTCTCCATGTATTCAGAGTCTTTTCAAGTATTTCTTTTCATTACTCAATTTATTGAGTAGTTCTCTGATTTATAAACATCTTACTGCAACATAGGAAAGTCTGGTTGTACAGTAAATGATCAAAGCATTTTAGACACGTTTCTTCTTCTTTTTTTTCTTTCTATTAGATATGCTGGTACTTAATTTATAATAATTTCATCACTCATTCATCACATATATTTCAACATTCTCATTTTGGCAACTCAACATTTTCATGTCATCATAACACAGTACTGATCGAATTAATGTTTATATACTCAACTTGAAAATGACGGAATCAACTTTTAACCCAAAAAAAAGTTCTAACTATATTATGAGCAAGAATTCTTGCTAATAATTAACTGCCCGAATAATGAAAAGTTCATTTTTGCAACCCAAAAAAAAGAGTACTTTCAAAATTCCAGCTTTTCATTATTTGTTATACGTAATTATATAAAACAATGGTCAAATTCAGTTTTCGATGTCATGCAAAGCATGAATGTAGCAAATGTAAATAGGACAGAATGAGTAATATACATACACCAGCTTGTTATAGTTCTAACTGTTTATAAATTCCACTGACGTGCTTGCTAGATAAAAATGTTCCAACAAATATAATATACATAGAGTTTCCATTACATCCTCTCTCACTATATATGCAAATTCTTGCTCATAATTAACTGCCCGAATTTCCAAGAATGTGTGGCGGTTTTCACCAAAATGCACATCCTAGACTTTAGAACTTTTACATGATCCATATCATATGACATTTGACAAGAAATACTTAAACTTGACAATCACATTAATGCATCCCTCCACTATCCAAAGTTGAGACCAGAAGTGCATGCTACAAATTGACATAGGTGGAAAGGGTGATCCTACATTTTAAAAAATAAAACAATACAGACCCAAACAGACCATAGGATTTTCAATTGATTAAACCAAAAGTAATTTCATTACTTGGGGAGCACCCAAGGTAAATAAACAAGGATTGAGTGCAAAGTTTCACTACAATTACACATAAATAAACACCACCAACATACCCGTGTTTTGATTGGCTATACCTATATAGATACTATTTTGTCATACATTCGGTCGTGTACATCATATAGAAAAATATATGTATCTATGCATCAATTTCGTAATAGTTGTCTGCTTCCTTATACTGAATCACTACTTCTTAATAAATGTCCAACAATTTCAGGCATATTTATCTCGTTTTCTTCATCTACCAGAACTATGCCTGATATGTTTCTATTACTCAGTCACTTAGTATATTTAGCTTGGTGCATCCAGCCATCCTTCTAAACCTTATTGTTTCTGTTACACTCAATTTTCTCCAAATTCATACTTATTCACCCCGTCACTCCAAATTGTAAAGCATTTAGTGTCATTGATGTTTTAAGGACATAATTCTCCAATTATCATCCCTCCCCCACCCCCCACCCCCCGCGCCTATTTGGATCCTATGCAAGTATGCATTAAAATACTTATCAATTACTCCAAATTTTTATAACAAAATATTTCTACTTCAAGTTTTACGAATCATTAAATTTATGATAATTAGCCCTCTTAATTAATGAGTAAACAAATATAAGGACAAAAAGTAACACTATAAAACAGACACGATAGACACAAAGGGGGCCATGAGAACATCAACATTAAGGTGTAAGTGTAATTCCCCTCAAAACTTGCCCAAATGGGAGGGAAGAATGGCATGTATGAGAATTAGTATTATACCGCTAAATTATCCTTCTTCACGGACCCAGAAATGTTTTCATCTTCATCCGCACGAGTTAAGAGAGCCTCTGCTAGAGGCACATTACTACTCATTTCCCTTCTTCGTCGATACAAAGCCCACCCAAACAAAGTGAGAATGAAGGCAATGTAGAGAATGCTTAATGAGAAGTCAATGCATTTAACCTAAAAAGAGGAGAAAATGTTAAGAATTGGTGAAATCAATCAAAAGAGTGGATATAGAACCTTGATTGACTAGGATATTGAATAGGCAGAAACCCAACTGAAAGCAATATAAGAAAACACCACAGTGAGGTGATTACAGAGAAATGTTGTAAAGGAGTTGGGGAAAAACAAACCTTAAAAGACCCTATCCTGAGAAAACACGAATAGTTTCTGTTAGGGGAAGGAGGCGCTATGTCTGAGCACGCCAGAGATGAAGGGCAGTCACCACAAGAGCATCCAAGGGATGGGTCTCCACAAGAGTAAATAGACACATTCATAAGCTTCATCTGAGATGATTCCGGGATTCCCAACCTGAAGTTCATGGCATAAGGTGAACCAGGTAAACCAAGTTCAGCTCGCTGGCCAATAAAGTCGAACCAGTCTGGTGAAGCAGTAAAAACAGAAGCCATGAATACAAAAACAGTCAAAGCACAGTCCTAAGAAACAGAATGGAGTATTTACAGGAATTTGCTGATTAATTTATTCTCTTGTTCCAACAATGACTACTCCAGCAGATGTAAGATCTTTTATCCATAACGAAAGTCCCAGCCTCCAAGTGCAGCAACAAATCCCCAAATTAACTTAAAAATTTTGGGTACAGCATAAGTTTAACTTTTGGTAAATTAACCAAATCCAAATTTCCATAGTTTTGGTAAATTTAACATTAATGAGTAGAAGCAACTTGTAATTCCTAGTATATGTTTCAGTAGTTACAATTTATACAATTCATAAGTTCAGAGAGTAGAAATGGAATTTCATGCTGAATTTGACATTTTACACTGTAACAGATAAATTCTGTTGGGTTAAGACCAAGACAATGAACCTCTGGTAAAGAGGATAAGACGGTCTATACATATTGAACAAAAGAGTAAATTTCATTTACTAATCACGCTACATTTCACAAAATTATGTCTTTTGTTCCAATCGAAAAACCTTAACCAATTTATGGTGACATATCTGGAGAGGTCAAGATCCCAAAGGTGTGAAGGGTGTTAATCCATGAGATAGGTGGCAAGCAGAACACATGTGTTAGTCCATTTCAAACTTTCTTGTATGTTAATGGAATAGAGTATTGCGGACTTGAAATATAGTCATGCTAGACTCTCTCCTCTCATGTACTCTTATGGTTGACACTTGTGACTAAACACTAAATCCACATGTTATAGTATTCCTAATTATCATCCAATGGAGTCAATTTCACCGCTAACTAACTGGACTAGCAATCTGCTTGGACTTGCTTTCTTTGTAATGGAAGACGACTACAACTTGTGTTTTTGCAAGGTAATACTAAGGGCACAAGTTACCTCTGAAATTTTGAGCACCTGCGCCAATGAACTCCATGGCCCTAGTATTCATAGTCCCAAACTTGACATCCTTGCAGGAATCATATAGTCCCTGACCAAAAGTTTCTGAAACAAAATAGTCGATGCTATCTACAGTCAACTGGCCATCAACCTGAAAAAACTCAATAATATTATTGATATGCTACATGAAGACAAAGAAAATTCGTCACGATAAAAATTAAAACAGAATTAACGAATCTAGAAAATATATTAAGGTTTTTCAAATTTGCAAGCGCATCAAGTAAGCATAAACTGTAAGTCAAAACACTATGGCTGGACATCAGGATTGGCCCAAAGCAACAAGTTTCCATAACCAACACAAAAAATAATAATAATAATAATAATAATAATCAAGCACCACCGATCTTTTGAGGAGATGAATAAACAAAAAATCATGTTCTAATCACAGTCTCTTTTTTTTTTTGAGGAATTCTAATCACAGTCATTAGAATTGCTCTTTCAGCGACCACATCATCCAAAATTTATGAGAGACCAAAGCAAGTAGTATTCCTGTCTCATATCTCCAATAAACTGTCTTACCACTGCTGTAGATGTAACATTGATGAACAAACTTTGATCAGGAGAGCAAGACAGCTCGCAGAAAAGATTCAAGAAGTTCCTCAAACAAGCTGGGCATCCCACGAGGAAAGGAATGGCCTGCATCAAATTTATCAATTAAAGCACAGCCACTTCATAAAAATAAAAATAAAAAGTACAGTCTGGAAGGGGAAAGAAGTACAAAGTCATAATCCACGCAAACTTGCTACTAATACTACACCGCACTAAACTTAAGTTGAGCAAGTGACTTAGAGGTCCAATTAGTGCAGTCAAATGGACTCAAGTGCAATTAATGTGAGATAATACGGTTAATTTGTACCTGTTGGACCTGTTGCCTCAGTGTATCAAACTGATCCTCTGTACAACATACATCCCCACTTAGCGTAGGGCATAAACTCTGAATCTTTGCAGAGAACAAATCACCTGGCTGGAATTGCAAAACAACAATCATTCAATACAGAGTCAAGTGATAATAGTGACAGTAGTAATAGATTGTGAGTCAGCATTAGCACCTCAACAGCTGGAATTTCAACAGGGCAATTCAATACTTTTCCATCGCTACGCTCCCCACATATGCCATACATTGAGCAGTACTGCTTGGAGTGTCTCTCCCTGCCAATTTGCATTCACACATAAGAAAAAATACCGAAATTCAAACACTGCAACTGAAGAAATGCAGAGTCAAAGCTTACCCAATCGTGGAATTGGAACCCTCTGAAGCCGCGCACGCCTGTAAGAAACCGCTGGCAATTCAGAAACGAGAAAGCAGCACTACATATGTTATGGTATGAACATGTAGGGAAGAAAATCACCAGTGCCGGGAGAGAGACGAGGATGAAGAGCGTGGCTGCAGCCATCAAGGATGAAGAATTCGCCATGGTTTTCTTGGAGAATGTTTGCAGAAGCAGAGTAGCAAGCTTATACACGATGCTCATCGAAGCTTCCTTTTGTCCATTATTTGGTTTTCTTTTCAAATACTCCTCCCTATTTCTCGTCTATGCGGGGTTCCCTATATATTCTCATTTTAGTAGAGCATTTCTTGTTTTTCAAAGTTTGACTCACAGGCTACGGCATCTCTGTGACGAGTTTTCTACACGTGGCAATGTCAGAAATTACCAATATAACCTCAAACTCTTTCAAAGTGGATAAAGTCTCCAAGGAGACCCTTTTTAAAATAAAAAAAAACTTGCATTAATATTAGGAAAGAAAACGATTACAAAGCGTACGCCCTAAACTAACTGCTACATCATGTTCATGATTTAACACATTCTGACTAACTTTATTAATACTAAAAGAGGAGAAAGAACTTATAAGTAAAGCTAGAATGCTCTTCACGATGCTCTTTTTCTCCCACGGAGCTAAATCTGAATTTTTGAGTGCCGCCACCAGTTCTGACGAATCAGTTAGCATGCATAACCCTTGAGGAAGTCCTCTAGCTTCAGCTTGTAGAGGTGTAACACAGACAAAGAAGTCTAAGCCTTTAGTTGAGCTCTCCCTATTGCTGATTGACCAAGCTGTTGTACCAAGCCAATTCCTCGTGTGAAAGGATCCAACAACTTTGACTAGAGTGATCCCCTGGTTCTGATTTTTTTTTTTGTGCTTCCTCCTAGTTCTCGGTGGAATTTTGATTTTCCAGTTCCATGGTACCTTGTGGCTTGGAACCAATGTTGTCCTGCCTTTTGTATTGAGTAGCTTTGTCAACTATCAACTGAGCACAGAATCTAGCATTCAAGACCACATCCTCCATTGTTATTTCTCTGGTTCTAAATCTCCCAAAGGATAAAGACAGCAAGCTAGGTTTCCTCCAGAACCTCACCAGATTCCAACCAGTTCTAAAGCCATGCTCCAAAATTTACCACCAGTGATCCAACAACCTTAGACCTAAGGGGTGTTTCACTCCAAATCCTTTGGGATTCTCTACAGATTACAAATAGTTGTAGTTCATCTTCATCCTGTAGTCCACACCTTGAACAAGTAGCTTGGTCTGCAATTTTCCTCTTCTTGCGGTTGACTCCTGTTGGAAGTGCCCTAACCATAAGTCTTCATAGAAAAATGACTAGCTTATATGGCACTTTTAAGGTTCCGTATTTTATCCCACATCTTCCTTTTTTTGAGATCAGTGCATCATTGTTCTGCCATAGCAATATGGTAACCTTTTTTAACTGTGTATCTAACATCCTTGTTGAGACTCCATATAAGCACATCTAGCTGGCCAGAAATACCAGTCACTCTGATGGCTAAAGTGTGGAATCACATTTCTAGGAAAGATTGCTCTTAGTAAAGGCTCCTTCCAGGTTCCATTCTTCTGGATTAAGTGCTTCTACCTTAAGATTAGTCTGTATTATGGCCCTATTGCTATATGAAGAGGATTGCTTATAGTGGGAATCCACATTTCTTCTACTCGCACTTGCCTGCCATTTCTGATTTTGCAAGCTAGGTTATCAACCACTATGTCCTTTGCCCATAGAATAGATTTCCATCCCCGTGAATCCCTTGATTTGGCCTTAATTGACCTGATGTCTGTGTTTCTGAGGTATTTTGCTCTAAGCCCTGTAGTCAGTAATATGTCAGCATTCCTGGCCAAGTTCCAAGCATGTTTTGCTAGCATGGTTTTATTCATCCCCATAGTAGACCTCAGTCCAAGACTACCTTCTTTTTTGGACTTAGTTATAGTCTTCCAAGACTTCCAATGCAGTTTTACCATCCAGTTCTCTTTTCCAAATGAAAGTTGTTGTCATCTTGTCCAGTTTTTCCACAATGCATTTAGGAATCCCGAAAATACTAAAGGGATATAAGGATATTGCACTTAGTACATGTTTGGCCATGGTGATGCGACCTGGCAAACTTAGTAGGTTTGACTTCCATGAGTCATACTTCTCATTGTCTTTGTTATCAGGCTGCTGTAGATAACCTGTTTTTCCTCCTGAAAATTTATCTGCAGTCCCAAATACTTACCACCTAGGCCTAGATTATGGGTATTTAGGGAATACATGAGGTATTGCCTCATATTTGATGGGGTGTTAGGACTGAATTGGACAGCACATTTTTCAAAATTTAGCCTTTGTCCTGAAAACCTGGCATACATGTCAAGTGTTTTAAGCACATCATCCACAACTTGGTAGGTTACCTTGGTAAATAGGATGCATACATCAGATGGCTTATTCTTGGTCCACCTCTTAAAATTTGTACTCCCAAGTGTCTATTTTGTATGACCTTGTGTTCTAGCCATACTGACATAACCACCAGAGGGATATCACCTGGCTGGAGCCAACCTTGCTGCTCTTCAAGGTTGTCCATCATCTGATATGATCTTCAAAACAAGAATAGGATCCCACATCTGATCTTTCTCCAAATTATGGAGCTCCAAATGATTGTTATCCATCAGTGGTGCACCAACCTGCTCAAAAACAATATTTACTCCAATAGTCTCCACTTCCTCGATTTCAGCATCTTGTTCTCCAAAGTAAGGATCAAAGTAGCGTTGTTGGAAAAACTCCTCCTAGATCCCTCCAGGAGGCCCCGCATATTAAGGTTGGTAATGATCCCCCTCTATCCACATTGAAAATAGCAAGCCTTCTTGTACATCTTCATCAGACATCTCACTATACCTTTGTCATCTTGTAGCCATGTAGTCTATTTCTGTTAGCATTCATCCTTGCAGGGAACATTTTCCTGTCTGGATCATACACAATATATGTTCCTCTTTTTGCATTATGCCTCTGGATCCTGCTCTCCACAAAGTTATCAAGGGAAACATTGCTTAGAATATTGCATATGTTAATAGGATGTCCTATCACTCCACATCTCCTACAAAATATGAGCATTCTTTCGTACCTCAAATCAAGCTAAATTTTATCTCCCGACACTAGTTAAACTTAGAAACCTGATAGTTAGGGCTCCCCAGGTTTCACCCACATGGTGGCTCTCAAGTACGTAATATTCCTTGATGGTTTCACATCAATATCCACATCTATGATCTCTCCCACCATATTTGAAGCTTTGATCGCCGCTTTTGGAACAAAATATTCTCCTAGAAGACTGTGGATATGAACAACTAACTTGACTTTCTCTATTTTTACTCTCCTGAGAGATATCCCACCTCCATATCTTTTCAGAGCAAGAAGGCCTCCATCCACCACAAAAGCGTGGCCAGCGCTTCCTTCCTAGTTTTGAACTTGATGATGTAAAAATACTCACACTTGTGTTGGACTTCCGCATCTAGCTGCCAATACTCCTGCACATACTCACACTTGTGTTGGACTTCCGTATCTAGCTGCCAATACTCCTGCACATACTTATTCATCTTCTCCAAGCTGAGGTCTCTATCATCCATCTAAAACCCCAAGAGACAATTTTGCTCCATCTCTAACCCCTTCTTCAATGTCATCTTGAGTTAATTGCAGATGCTAGCTCTTCTGCTTTGTCTAGAAATGAAGTCTAGGTCCTGGTCTAGATTTTAGAGCTCCCTCATCTCCTAAGAATACTCAGAGCCTGCGTATTGCTGAAAGTGCTCTGAGAATTGTTCTGAAGAGCTCAATGAAATTTTAACTTTGTTTTTTAGTTTGACTTTCCTTGTGATGTAAGAATTTCTGAGGGTACTGGGTTTGGTTTCATTTGGTTCATCTCCATTTATAGCTTTTTTCCACCTTCTAGGCTTCTTCTATTCCTCTGATGATCTATACATTTTCCACATTCCAACTCCGCATGCATTCATTCTCATCATGTCATTGTAGCTCCCAACCATTTTGCTCAGTGCAATAACTATAACCGCCTATAACTTGTCTAGATCGATAAAATCAGATGATAGATTTGGGAAAGCAAGTACCTTTTTGTCTTCTTGATCCCGCCGCATGTTTGTGTTTCCAAGTCCAACCTCCCAATCACACGTGCGCCCTCTTCATTTTCCTTCCTTTTGCTTTTATTTTGCCCAATCCACTTCTTGCCTTTTCACGCGCTCACTCCAGATTTCGATGATTTATGATATGATCTTACACTCCAATAGCTAGATTCCTCCTATCACTATCCTAATTTGATTTATTTTTGAAATGATTGAAAGGGCAATTCAATTTGGGTAGGAACAAACCCTAATTTGGCATGATCAGTACGCCTAAGTACCTCTGATTTTAGAGAGAGAAAATGTATCTTTGTGCTACTTCTCTTTGGCAATGAATTATTTATCCTATGAGACTGTCTTGAATTGAGGCAGGATTTTATATTATGACTCATAAATAGGAATATAAGTATAAGTACATGGAAAAACAAATTTCTATAAACTTTGGAGTCGATATATATATATATATACATACATATATATATATATATATATATATTTATATTATTTTCGGTGGCACAGTATAAAACCCACAAAAGTACATGGATTTTCTTGAATTTTTTTTATATATTACTCTCAATTCCCCCAACTTATTTCCACTTTGATGCCATCGCCGGGACTTCTTTCCACCGGACCGCTGCTGTCGGAACTTCTTCCCACCACCGCCACCTTCCGAAAACTCGTCATCGTCGCCGCCGGAACCTCACAAGTCTCGGCAGAAACCTCACCACCTAAAACAAAGCTAACCAATTTCAGTACAGCGTAACCTCAACAAACAAACAGCAACGATAAAATTAAAAAAAGTCTTCACTAAAAAACTTACATAACATCATCAACTAAACAACAAACTTCAACAAATCTATAAAAATCAACTAAAATAAACATCAACGAGCAATGTGCAATGTGCAAACATTAACGAGCAACGTGCAAACCTCAACAACGGCAAGGAAACATCAACGATAAATAAACATGTAAAGCACAATAAAAATAAACCTCAACAAGCAACGTGTAAACATCATTAACTAATTGAACATAGAAACTTGAACGATTCTGGACGCATTATAATTGTTGGACTTACACTCCATGAACATAGAAACATAGTTGATTGTATAAGGAATTATAAACTACATAGTGTTCTATGATTGTTTAAGTAAAAAACATACTCCATCCCAGCTTGAATGTTTATTTTTCCAGTAGGTAAATAACCGTTATGCCTTCTATATTTTGCTAATTTACTGAATTTACCAACACCAACACCCGCCACCAGATCTGCATCCTAATATTCACCTCCCCCTCCACTGACCCACACAAAGGCCACAACCAATTCTTCAACCAAAAAATAACTGAACGACTATTTGGCG
>JAAGWI010005858.1:2959-14208 GCA_012274505.1 Galium porrigens var. tenue
AGCTTTAGTTTGAATAATATGTTGCTGAAACAAGCTTCACATGTTAAACATTGTTGCAGAATAATTTTTAGAAAACAAATACCAATAAAATCTTGCATCATTAACTTAAATCCCGTTTAATGTTTGTCATTACTAACTTAGAAAAGAGGAGATTTTGGCTAAACTCTATTTGCCACTGGCCTCTCAGCAGAAAAACTTGAAATGCAGATATTGCCATTGTCATCTTGCTCCCAGAAAACTTCCACCATGAGGCCTCTTGGGTGCTCTGCAGTTTCACTTCCTGGGATCGGGACCCACTTTTCGCCGATGGGAACAGGAACTGTTGCACCTGATGGCAAGGTCAAGGTTTGAAATTTTGCTTCAGTATCAGCAGTCTCTAGCTCTGCTTTCTTTACGACATTCAAGAAAACTTCTTCTAGGGTTCCAAGCCCTAGCTGGATGTTCTTGATCCCAAACTGATCCACCCTGCTCTCTAGCTCCGAAAAGAATCCCTGTCAAGGTGATGAAAATCAGAAAAAAAAGATTCACATTACAAATGTAGATAACTATTGTCTAAACTCCATTATTGTTTCCTTACCGGAGAAAAATATGTTTGGCTACTTTTTGCTACTTTCCAAAATGTCTTTCTTGGTATCTAATGCTTAATAAATTCATCTGATTTTAATACATACAACTTACACTTTCGTATCTTACAGAACTAGAAGAGTCTTGACCATAAAAACCAAAGCCGGGAACAAAAAATATACACGAAATGAATAGAGGATATTGAGGATCTGTTTGATGCTTACTGCTAGAATCTCTTCCCCAGCATTTGGTAGAGTGAAGGTCAATGAGTAACTGTTTTCTCCTCTGGGTTCAACATTGAGTCTCTGCAAACAAAAAAAAATCTTTAGTGACACTTGAACACAAGAGTAACAAAAGACCACAGCATGAAGGATGCTTACATTTTTGAAGTACAACTTCACAGCTTCTCTTTGCTCTGCATTAGTATTGGAAGCTTCTCTTGGGAACGAAACTTTCGCCGTATAGCCTGCCCCAAACCTCGTCTTGAGCACTGTGGACGTTCCAATGCAGCGAAGCCTCCCTTTCCCCATGATTCCAATGCGATCTGATAAGATGTCGGCTTCCACCATAGAATGCGTCGTGAGGATTATTGAGCGCCCTTGCTTTGCTTTCTGGATTACGTCCCACACGCGCCTCTGTGTGATTGGATCCATTCCAGTCGTCTGCAAATTCAACCGTAAAGGTTAGCTATATGGATCATATCTTAAACAATGAAATGTTAGGCCAGATTTTCCTGAGCTTATTTCTTACTAAACTGAATTTAAGTGAACTGAATTGAAAATTAGAATCAGTATGACTAACTAAAATAAGTTGAATTTCATCAAATCATATTTTTGATCAACTAAATTGAACTAATGCACAGATAAGCTCAGGGTACATACCGGTTCATCAAGAATGAGGAGTTTTGGATCTCCGATAAGAGCGATAGCGAGGCTCAGCCGGCGCCTCATTCCTCCGCTGTAGCTTCCGGCTCGCACATTGGCCGCCTTGACAACGTCTACGTCAGCAAGTAAACGGTTCACTTCCTACAATTTTAAGGGTTACCTTGGCTGTAGATTCCAAATACACAAATGATAATAAGAGAAATGAAAAACGAAAGAATGAGTCATGTTTCTAACCCCTTGATGGATTGCTGGAGGTAGGCCCTTTACACTCGCGAAGAGTCGGAGATGCTCTCTACCGGATAAATTATCCCAAAGCGAATCGAACTAAACAGTTTCAAGTTAATTAGTAGTTTCTATGGTATAATGGAAAAATTCTTCTCTTAGTTTATTAGTTTTAAGGACATTGAAAAGGATGAAAGGGGGTACCTGGGCAGTGACTCCTATCATTTTTCGGATTCTTGACATTCCCGATGAGTTCCTAACAGAATTTCCATAAATGATTGCTGCAAAAGGAACACCGTTACATTTTCACCATCCTCTTTCATAAGGGAAATAAAATGCAAAAGAAAGATGGTCCAATACCATCTCCACTAGTCACTGGAATGATCCCAGTTAAACAACTGATTAGGGTAGACTTGCCAGCTCCATTTGGTCCAAGGAGACAAAACAGTTGGTTTCTAGGGAAGTTTATCCAGAAGTTCTGGAAAAAAACACATGATTAACTTGAATTTTCATTTGTGATCATACGTAGCTCGGGGAAAAACAAACGAAAGACTTACCTTGACAGCATTAAAGGGTTTTGTTGTCTTGCATGTACAGCAACAAAGGCAGAAACAGAATCTATGGAAGCTCATTTTTGTGGTCTTTGGATATGACTTAGATAAGGCACGCAACTGGACCGCAACTTCAGGATCGATAACACCTTCTTTAGCTGCCTTTTTCACAGTTTCTTCTTCTTCCTGGACATCCTCATCATCTATACTCGAGCGATCCATCTGTTGAAGAGGGTCTGAACCAACTTGTGTGTGTTCCTCTAAGTTATATAGGTAGAAAATGTTAGGCACTGCTAGTTTAAAGAATGAAGAAAAATATAATCAGGTTCAGGTTACAGATTTTTCATCTTCACCTTTACCAGTCCAGTAGCTTGGCTTCAAAAAGTAAAAAAACTGCTTTCTCACACCAGCGGAGTTAGGTAATATATTATCAAGGTAAATTGCCAAAAGCGTCCACAGAAAGAACGTTGCTACAAGCCAAGAAAAGAAGTATGTCTGCCAATAACAATGAATAAAGTGTCATATGTTTGTCAAGAATAAATTAAGAGCGGAAAAGAAACAAATTCAGAGAGAGGAATAATCAAGCTTTCATACCATGCAAGGTGAAGTTGTACACTTCCAGGCTTCATTCCAACTAAGGCCCTCATTGGATTCATCGGATGCTGTATTTTCCAGAAAATATAGGCCGCCGGCGAAGGGATTAACGGGAAACAATGACCACAGTGCTTTGTATTTCTTTTTCATATCTGAAAAGTAGAAAATTTCAGAAAAGACCTGTAATACAGAATGAAAATGGGCAATATTAGTAATCTTATCAGAAAATGTTGCCGAATCAGTTTTATTCAAAGTTTTTCAAGAGACACTTGCCGAGGTCACAGTGCCCACAATCAGTACGAAGAATCCCACAGACGTGGTGGAAGACGAATTCTTGATGAGGGATGAGATGGCGAATGCAACTGCAACCTACAAAATCAGACATGATATGATAACTCAGAAAACAAAAAAAGATAAAATAAGCGAACCATTGTGAGAGCTTAGCTTACCATGCTCAGCATAAACAAGAAAAACAGAAGAAAACAAATCACGGCATTGTTTTTCACGAATAAATCAACTCGAAACATTGCACCGAAAGCAACAATGATTAATGAAGTGAGGAACGCCATCAATCCCTCCCATAGGAACCATGAAGTCCAGTAGGCCACGTGGTAGAGTCCCATGATAGTCATTGTCTGATAAACAAGAGAAAACAAATTTAGGTAATGAAACATGACAAACTTCGGATATTTCACAGATTATTAATGTCAATTACCTGACGAAGTCTTTGCTCTTTCTCCAAAACCACAGAATAAAGTTCGGATATGAAACCAAACATTGCAATTGCCAAGAAGAACAACACTTGGAATGCTAACATAATGCCTCCGGCGTTACCAACTTTACCAGGATAATTAGAGCTAATATTTGGGCGAGCAAATTCCTTTAGACCGATATCAAAGCTGAAATCCTGGTCTGAAAATGCAATTTTATTTAGAGGTGATTATAGACAAAAACTAAGCTAAATAACACCAATCCATACTTCACTGAACTGAGCTCAATCGAACAGAAGTGCAACTAAGTTGGAAAGAACAGATGCTTATAATATGCAAGTACTTGAGCAAGTGGCACAATTACCTCCAATGAAGGACCTAGACATTTCGCGCAACACAGCATTTTGAAAGGGTAGTTGATAACTGAAAATAGGATCCTCCACTTGCCTTCCGATCTTAACATTAGAAGACGATGAATTTATGGCTATACCATATCTTATCACACCGTCATTACCAACATTAAAATGCAATGCTCCAGGTGTATGCATTGGATATTGCATGAGCCAAGCATTGAGTTCATCTTTTGTTCTAAATGATTTAACCTGAAGAAAACATTTCCAACACATGAACTTTGATCAAAACATTTCCACTTCTACCAGGCTATATCAACAGTAGAAACACATCTCAAATTCAAGGTTTTTAGAAAGCATTCTAACATCTGCAAACCTACTTCTGAGTGAGAATTGAGAAATACTAAGAATGTCTGGCTTTTAACACACCTCAAGTTTACACTACAAACTCCAGAAAAAGAACATTACTTCTTCCTAGAAACTTCAAGAATGTCAATAATATCATGAATTATAACATCCAATTTGAGAAAAAATTCTACAGATAGAGGAAATGTACACATCTCAACCTTATCACACTATCTGAAAAAACTGCATTTTCTAACTCACATTACATTTCAACTATAACAACTCACAAAATTCAAATGTGAAACATAGGAAATGAACAAAATCAAACCTTGCTCTGATCTATACGCCGACCGGGATTATTAGCCATCATCCCATTGACAAAGGACTCAATCTTCTGGTCCCCACTACCACTCCAAACAAAATCATAACAAGGCAGCTTGATGATCAGCCCGTCCTCACAGGCAGGAATTGAGGGAATCACAAAGGCCTTCGGATCGCGAACAGCTTCGGAGGTAAGGCCTCGATCATCACCTGTTTTCGTGAGTGCAACCATGAACCCGATAAACAGAAGGGGCGAGAAAAGCCTCAAGAGTGTGGTTATCTTGCTCTTCCATGCTATAATGAAGTTCTTCCTCAGCAAAGCTTTCACCTGCTGCAAAAACAGGGGAGTCCCACTTAACAACTCCATTGATTAGCTCCAAAATTATTTTTTTTTGTGACTATTTAACAGTTAAGATTGGATTTTTATTAACGTGGGCTATAAAGGGTAGGCTAAGATCAAGGGAATTCAGCGGGATTTCCTATGATTTTGTGAATCGGAACAAATTAATGTCAAGGATTTTTTGTTTTAACTCTCTTGTTTGTCCTTATCAGCATTCTTGGTCTTTTGAGTTTTATAGTATCCATGCCAATTTTGCTGTAAAGACAAAATTGAAACGTTGGGTGGACAACTGGAAGGCGTTTTCCTAGTAAGTTTAAACGGCTGGTTGCTTTGGGAAATGCGGTCCCTTTTCTTCTTCTGAGTTGGAAAAAGAAAGTTTTTTTTCCTCTTTCTGAATAATTTCCAAAAGGGGTTTTTGCAAATTACCAACGTTGGAGATGCGTTGATGAAGGGCTGATTGATTTTTGATTTTAGATTCCAAAAAGGGGTTCTTGAGAAGGGGTTTTATCATCTTGGCTCCAAACGCTTTTTTTTTCTCATTGCAGAAATGACGGGTTTTCGGAATCAGGCGGTTGCTTTGTTCCAGAAGAGTCTCATCTACCATGTATGTGTTTCTCCACGAATTTGATTGTCCTGTTTTTGGTGTTTTGATCTTCATGTAGCTCTGAAATGATTTTTAAATGCTGTGAATTTGAGTTGTACTTTGTGCTTTGTTTGTTTTAGTAGGCTCAATTTAGGATGTGGAGTAGAAATTCGATTGAGTATGATATAGATGCTGGAGAAATGATATTTGTTCATTTCTCTCGGTTTATGTTTGGAATTGTGATTTCCGGGACTGTCCACTTGAAATTCTGAGATTACCATTTGTGCATTTCGAAAAGTTTGTTCTGCTTCCTCGTATTGATCCACTGTTGAAATGTTTTACTTTTGTTATAGACTAGGGCTAATCTTAAGTTTTTACTAAGATCTTTCCTATTTGGTTTCCCAGAGAAGGCATCTGCGGTCCAATCTACGGCTGGTTCTTTTCCCAGCTGTTTTATTCTTGTTGCTTGGATTTATTCGATATACCGAACGAAAAAAGAATACTCCACAGATAAATGCTGCAGTACAGCCCACAGAGGTGACTCCTTTGCTCCAAATTCCGGCTGCTTATACTCAATCTTGCATAGTAAAAGGCTCTTGTCCTGCCACAGTATTGGTAACTGGGAAGAACAGAACTTTTGGAGAAGGTATAATCTAACCTAGTATTCACTTTGACAAATGAATGGAAAGAGAGTCTCCTTAAATTTGATTCTTGATTATGCTTAGGTGTGGCTGGAAACATGTTCTCTGATTTCTCTTACAGTTCGGTTGCTAAAGCCTACGGTGCTTTTGTAAGTGTCTGAACTGTGCTTAATGGTGCTTCCTTAAGTCAGGTTCTTCTTTAGATGCTGTAAGATTTTGTTTTCTGAAAAATGAACAGGGGTCACAAGATTATTCAACAAACTATTACCATCTCCAACCTCAGTGCATCGGAAACTCCACGGTTCCCATCGCTCTACAGCATGGAGTAATAGGTAAGTCATTCCTTATTCTGTTGTGGATGCTTGCAACATCGTTTGATGCGCTAAAATTCTTCTGAACGGAAATGTATGAATTCCACAGATTCCGCGTGTCTTCAAGGTCTACACCTGTGGCGTGATAACTACCAAGTGATAAACAAGGAACTATTTGAGGGCCACTTTGATGGCAATCCAAATGAAATTCTGGCTGGTCGGTTTCTACGCTAATTTACTTCCTCTGATGTTTTTATGCCTGAAATGTGTTCTTCCTGATTTATTAGCCTTATATTGATATTAATGTTTTATGCATATGTTAACAGCATATGATTTTCAAGACTCGAGCTCGAAGAGTTTTCATGTGAATTTATGGTACAATACTACTACTACAGTTGATTTCACATTTGAGGATGAAGATAAAGTAACCCGTCCAGGGTTTATAGCAAGTTCCATGAGCATGGTATATAGTTCACGAACTTCTCCAATTTTCCTTACTTTTTTTATTTATACAAATTAGACAAGCACAAGCTTTTCCACTAACCGCGATAGAAAGGAATACTTGCCATGCCTTGTGTAATTCTCAAACAAAATCTTGATATATAGATGAAATTTTCTGCCATTTTCCTAAGAGGATACAAAAATAGTTTTTTCGACACTGTTTCTCAAGCTAACTATGTAAAACATTAACCTCTAGTTTAATGTGGATTTAATGTGGATGCAGGTTTCGCATGCTTTCCTCCAATCTTTGGTCGGGGATGCTGTGAAAATGGCCTTTGAGTCTGTGGGTGAGATGCCCCGTCCCCAGGCTCTTTCACGTATAAGTGATTTTGCATCCTCATTAGGATTTGTGTTTTTACCGTGGGTGATACTACAGCTGTTCCCTGTAAGTTCCGAAACTATCGATTGTCTCTTGACAAAATGGCAGAAATTACTATGAAAAAATACTGCCAACATTTGTGCATTTTTGCTAGATTTGATTTTCTTTTTTACCGTCTTTTGTTTTGTGGATTCCTATAGTTTTGCTCCCGAAAGATACCATATGTAAGCATCACCTGAAGATCATACTAACATAGGTTTTATTTTCATCTGATTAGGTTATACTCACATCCGTGGTGTACGAGAAGCAGCAGAAACTGACCATCATGATGAAAATGCACGGTCTTAGGGATGCACCGTACTGGATGATTACGTACTTGTATTTTCTAATCATATGTACCCTCTTCATATTATGTTTTATCGGGTTTGGCTATTTGGCAGGTAAATGAAACATTGAGATTAAGGAATCGTATATTCCATCGATATGCCATTTGCTTCACACAATTTGGATTCTTTCGCAGGGCTTAATTCGTTCACATTAAATTCATGCGCCATCCAGTTCATTTTCTACTTCATCCACATAAACTTGCTCATTTCGTCTGCCTTTCTCCTCTCCAAGATTTTTTCAAATGTGAAGACTGTTTCAGGTCAGTTTGTAGATAATAGTATGTAGTAAATATTGATCTCTTTTTACTGATTGATTTGTTTTGATTTTGTTGTTACAGTGGTCGGATTCATTTTGGTCTTCGGGGGTTGGATCATGGGGTTTGCTCTTTTTCGTAGCTTGATTGAAAAAACATCATTTCCTCGTAAGTGGATGTAAATTTTTTTTCTCCCATAAATACACAATGATATTTACTAGAAAACCTCTCAATTCCCAGTTTTAAATATTGTAAAGCTAACAAAATTAAAGCTACTTAAATTTCATGAATCATTTTTCTAATGTTTCAGGTTCGGGGCTTATTGTGCTCGAGCTTTTCCCCCCCTTGTCATTGTATCGTGGAATGTATGACTTATCTGCATATTCAACGAAGGCTTATGATATGGGGGCTTTTGGGATGCAGTGGCGAAGCCTAAGGGACAAAAATAGCGGAATGAGAGAAGTTCTGATACTCATGCCAATTGAATGGCTGGTGTTTCTTCTGATGACCTATTGCTCTTTCAATTGTATGTCTTCACGAGGCATTCTTAGTTTCTTCAAAAGATCTCACAAGAGTGCTTCATCTTCGGAGAAACTTGATTCACATATCCTAGAATCCAGGATTCTCGTCCAACTCGATAAACGGGATATTGATGAAGAGGTATTTCCAATTTAGTTCCAGTTCATTGGCACAATCTGATTGTTTTTAAGATTGATGTCTGAATCATAGTTTCTTTCGTAGATGGAAAAGGTTGAACAGTTGGTGAGTGAGCCGAATCTCCACTATCCCATCGTCTCTAGAAATCTCAGGAAAACCTTTCCAGCCCAAGATGGGAACCCGGAGAAGCACGCTGTCCGAGGCTTGAATCTAGCAGTGGGCCGTGGTGAGTGTTTTGGCCTCCTAGGTCCAAATGGTGCTGGGAAAACTTCGTTCATTAGCATGGTTAGTATAAAATCCTCGGAATATCTGCTAAAGCTAAAACTTCAGCATCAATTATTTCTCAAACCTTGTATTTTTCAAACCTTCGCAGCTGACGGGACTGAGTAAGCCCACTTCTGGCTCAGCCTCTGTCGAGGGCTTGGATTTGGCGACACAGATGAATCTAATCTATTCGAGCATGGGTGTGTGCCCACAACATGAGTAAGGCCTTGCACTTCAGTCCAGTTCAGTAAATTTTGGTTTTATGCTGTTTAGCTTAGTTTTGGTTGTGTTACTATTCTTCACTATGTTTAATTTTAGTTCAGTTCAGTAGAAATCAGCTATAGAAAGAAGTGCTTCTTCTGATATTCTTATAAAATTTTGGAAGTGGAAACTTTTAACTTTCTGCCTTTATTTTTGTTTTGTGTGACTACACAGCCTCCTTTGGGATACCTTGACAGGAAGAGAGCATCTCAACTTCTACGGTAGACTTAAGGACCTCTCTGGCTCCAACTTATCACACGTAAGATAACTTCTGAATTTGTTATTATTATTATTTTTTCAATTAGGAGATAGAAATAGTCTTATATTTTGGTTAAAATGGAGCAGGCTGTCGAGGATTCTCTCTTCAAAGTTAACTTGCTTCAAGGAGGAGCTGCCGATAAACTTGTGAAAAAATACAGCGGTGGAATGAAAAGAAGGCTGAGTCTCGCAATATCACTGATAGGAGATCCAAAAGTATGCACTCTGTGATCATCCGTGTACTTGATATTGCCGGTTGAATAATTTCACTATGAAATAATTTGAACGTTTTCAGGTTGTCTACTTGGATGAACCAAGCACGGGGTTGGATCCAGCTTCGCGGAACTTGTTGTGGGATGCTGTGACAAAGGCAAAACAGAATAGAGCAATTATTCTAACCAGTATGCATCCTTTTGTAACCCTTTTGGCTCACTTATTCATTAACTGCGAGTTATTTCTTTATTTCTATAATCACTTTTCATTTTTTTTACAATTGCCACAAAAGAACAGTGTCATTTGTGTTTGTCTGCCAATGCATCAATGCCGTCCCTTAATTTTATCTTGCTTACAACAGAATCTGGTTAAATTTCTTTCAGCTGTTGGATGAGTAGGATAAGTAGGAGCCAAACCAGAAACTACATGCTTATAAACATTGATTGTCTCCCTTAAGACTAATGGTGTTATATATTCATATTCAGCACATTCCATGGAGGAGGCAGAGCATATATGTGATCGTATTGGAATTCTTGTAGATGGAAGTCTTCAGTGCCTGGGAACCCCGGATGAGGTAAGTTTAATGTTCTCCTCTTCTGTTTTTGTGTCAATGGAACAAACTCTACAAGTTAAAACACTGAATGATCACACAAATTTGAATATTCGGTATTCTTATCTAGGTTGTTGATGATTTTACTTGGTTTTACTCACAGCATATTGCTCTTTAAGCTGTTATGCTGACATTGTCATTTGGTGTTATATATGGACTAGAATCATTTTATTTGCCTTGGTGAGGGTATCAAAATTTTATGTTTACACTCGGCGTATAATTTGGTGCAAGAGTGAACCTATACACGGTTAACCATTGCACAAATATCACAAGAATTCGGGTGTTACATTGCACCAAATCAAGATGTTACGGAAGATATATCCGAGTTCTTGAATGATTGAGAGTTTGTTGTGTTTGATGTATTGCAGCTGAAGGATAGGTTTGGTGGGACCTACATGTTCACGGTGGCAACTTCGCCGGAGAATGAAAAGAATGTGGAGGATATGGTGAGGAATCTGTCCCCAAATGCGAAGCAGACGTACCAGATTTCCGGAACCCAGAAGTTCGAGATCCCAAAGGCTGATGTGAGGCTTTCAGATGTGTTCTTGGCTGTGAAAAATGCAAGGGAGAGGTTTGTGGTCAAGGCTTGGGACATTGCTGAAACTACTTTGGAGGATGTGTTTATTAAGGTGGCAAGTGAGTGATGAGCCTTATTTATAGAGATCAGGTCCCTTTATTTTCTTTTGACATATAATAAAATAACCGTTTGTTATGCGCGGAATCAAAAATTATATATGTATACAATGGTTGAAACCAAAGTTTTTTATTTGATCATTTTAAACTTAGGGTTATGTCAAAATTGGTATTTTTATATGTAAATGTTCGAGAGAATTTATCTCATGCTTTTGATGGCAATGGTGTTACCCCTCTAAGCCCTCTTGTAACACCTCAGGTTCAAGTTCAATCTTGGACATATTTTTGTAACACTTGTTTTTTATTAAATGCTTGAAGGACCTCCCACCAACAGTGAAAAATATTACTAATAACAAATAAATTGAGCACTGTTTTATTGGTGTTTGAGGAAATGCTATGTTCCTCCTTGACCGGTGCTGACAATCACCACCACGACCGCCAACGATGACAACTAAAACCATTGATTGTTACCACTAC
>JAAGWI010005860.1:0-11157 GCA_012274505.1 Galium porrigens var. tenue
TAATTGATAGAGATTTCAAAAACAAATTTCTCCCATGAACGAGTCAGTCTGTTCAGACAAGGTGATAAGAGCATGAGCAAATTCATTTACTATCTGATTGATTGATATCAATCCCGATACATATTTTATAATCGTTCGGTATAACTCGTCAATTTTACAATTTTGATCCTATAATATTACTATACTTTTCTCTAAAATTGACTTTAACAAATCAAAGGTTATCTGAGTCTATCTACAAATAAATCTGAGCAGCACCTAAATATTATCCTTGGTGCTTTCTTTTGGCTATCATAAGTATTTCTTAACTCGATTCGTTTCAGCGACAAACTTGTGTTTCGTATATGATTCACTAACATGCTTCTGGAATAGTATCCTTCTTGGGGCTAACTTGTGTTTCGACATTGTCGATTCGCTAAAATGCCTCTCGAAGTTGATAATAACTGAGTGTAAAATGTTATGTTTGAATTTAGAACAGCCATTTAGATTACAAACTGTGATTTCTTATTAGTTGCAACTTTATCCAACTTGTATGAAACTATTATGGTCTTGTTGGCCTTTTTAAGGGTTAGGGAAGTCTAATAAATATCCCCAAACCCTATGTGGGTTTAATTTATTTTTTTAAAAAATGTATATTAAAGACTGTGAAAAAATTCTGCATAATTTAATCAGGACCTGTGGGAGTTTGTGATAGTCTATACTTTCGTTCTATCACCATAATAGGTACTTATTGTGGAGCTATTTGTTTGAGAGTGATTGAAGTCTATTTGTGTACATTTAGTGAGCATACATACAAGCACAACTAAATAGGTTTTGTTCAGTGTGAACTTGATAATCTGCCAACAAGTTTTTTTTAAAAAAAATCAATTTATGATACGAGAAAATGTCCAACACTGATTAAAATGGAATTGATATCAAATCCAACTAATCTATTACAAAAATAGCTCAATTACATTTCGACCGATATTGTCTGTACTATTACATTAATACGGATTAAGAGATCTAATAAAAAACCTTAATAACCACAATTAGCAAAAATCATAACTACATGGCTAAGAGAAACGTCTCACAGATCAATCACCGTGTCAAATAAATCTACTATAATTAAAACACCACTTTATACAGAGCACGATATATGAATTTTGAACTTTAAATACCTTGAAGAACACAAATCATGAACGAAAGTGATCTGTACAACCAATTCGAGAATAATAAACACAAATCACAAAAATATTATATGTACAACCAGATCGAAACAAAACATCGTCATAAACAATTAAATCGAGTGATCATCACAAACATAAGATTGATCAAATTGAAGAATAATGTTAGTATTGTATGTAAAATGCACACAAATTCAATAACATAAAAATCAATAACCAAATATTTGTTATTTCCGGAGTAGGAATTTCGAGGGACGTTTTGCGGTTAAAATGGATGAAAGTAGAGCTTTCAGTTTTAGATCCGACCCGAAAAATCTGACCCGACACGATTTGACACGCAACCCAATTATAACCGGAGATATAATAGGTTGGACCCGACCCGACCCGAAACCAATTCGAGAACTGATTCTAACCTGATAATTTTGACCCGAACACGACCAAACCCGAACTGACCCGAACCCAAGTATGACTCGAACTAAATTATTTATTTTAATTACAGAATAATTAATATTAAATTCTATTAACTCACAAGTAATTGAAATTGAAAAAAATTCGATGTGAAGTACACTCATACCCAAATATAATCTGATCCGACCCGTTATCAATCCGACACGATAGACACCTGACACGACAGAAATCCGATACGAGGCAACATGACCCGATAAAATAAATTTGAACCGTTTCAAACTGATCCATTTTAACCCGAACTCGATGTCGATCTTTCAACCAAACTGATACCTCTAGAGGAAAGAGATCCGCTAGTATAGTCTAACACTCCTTTGGTTTTACCGGTATTTCATATATTGCTTGGCATAAAAGACATCATAAATTTGTTTTTTTCTTTTGTTGAATCAATTTTAACCGGCTCAATTGATAAGCTAATAAATTTTGTTTTAGAGTACAATTAACCAACACATTAACTAATCGATCATATAAGTATTAAAGAAAAAGCAATAAAAAGTATAGAAGCATAAAATTCACATTGAATTTGTTTTTGACGTTGAAATATAACAAGTCACATTAACGAACACTTGTTATAAAGCAAGTAATTGTAGCCAATAACATAAAACTTCTGTAAACATTTCATTCGATTTTATTATTTTTATTACATATGAAAATTAAGAAAGGCTTTTTAGGAAGGACTAAATCCAATAAAAAGCCTTAAAATTGCTGATTAATATTAATTTCATTTTAATAAATCATCCCCGCCAAGCACGGCCCTCCATTGCCAAACAACTAGCATGAAGAACTACGCTCCTCTGTGTCTGCAATCTGGATCTCCCCCTTCTTCCACAGTGATTCCAATCCCACCGCCCAGAAAAATCACCCAGAATTTAGAGTTCTTGATCACAGCAGAAAAATCCCCACCCGGGCGGGAAAATTTTACAATACATATCTGCAGATGATTGTTTGATCACCCCGAATCATAAAACCTAAGACAGAAACAAAAGTGGGATCTTCATTGATCCTACATGGTTAATGTTCATCAGATTCCGTTGATATTGGGACCTTAAAAGAGTCGAAAATGAGCAAGGTTTCGCATGGAGCCTGTCAGACTTTCTTCGCAGTCAACCCCATCCTTTCGATGGGGACGCAGGTTTCATGCATTCTCGTCGTCTCTCACTTCTTCCACATCTTGCTCAGACCATTCGGCCAGCCCGGACCCGTAGCTCAAATTCTCGTAAGTATGTCAATCCCACACACATTTTTAATTTCACACATATGCATCTTTTATATGTTCCATTCATGCATACAAAATGTTCGATACAACTTCACGCGTAAGAAATGCACGTAGACGTGTTCGAATAAGTCGTAGAGACGAGTTTAGGCAGCTTCCTTGGTTCAATATTGAATTTTCATTTCATTTCCACTGTTTTCATGAAAAAAAAATGTAAGCCAAAGAGTTATATATTGAAGCTTAAAGGTGTTTGACGAGACTTTTTAAGTTGTTTTCATTGCATTTCTACTGTTTTCGTGAAAATATGTAAGCCATTTAGTAGTTATGTATTGAAGCTTAGAGAAATCATCATAAGAGTGTGTTAGACAGGACTTATAAGAACAGCATGTTTAGCTCTTTGGTGTAAACTGTCAAAAAGCAAAACATTTTGAAAGGAGAATGCATATTTAGGGGAAAAGCTTATAAGCACAGTCTACATGGGGTGCCTTTTTACCTTAAACCACAACAAACTAATTATGGCTAATTAGTTAGTTCCCTGCTTTGCTTAATTCCATGTTTCTTTTCTTGATTTGCTCTGCATTTTCTAGGACAAGTTTCATTTTTCTTAAATGTAAAAGCATCTAGAAGTTGATGGTGTGTGCCCGAATCTCAGACATGCTTTTGAATTTTGATAAACAAAGATTGTTTCTGATGCAAGATTGTTGCTTGTGGCTTGCCTATATAGGCGGGTTTTGTAATAGGCCCTTCAGGGTTATCAAGAATAAAAGCAGTAAAAGATTTCTTCTTCCCTCCAGAAGCTGGTAACTTCTATGAAATCTTAACCATGCAGTCCAGAATTGTTATCATGTTCCTAATCGGACTGGAGATGGATCTTCCTTACCTAATGCGCAACCTGCGCTCAGCTAGCGTTATCGCCTGTGGAACCTGCGTAATGTCCACCTTTTTTGCAATATCCATGACTTCATTTATATACGAGGAAACCAGCTCAAACGGTTCAGCTTTCATGATGGGAATAATGGTCTCCATTATCTTATCGAATACAGCTTCACCCGTTGTGCTGAGATTGGCAGCCGATTTGAAGATCGCGACCTCAGAAGTCGGGAGAATGGCGATTTCTGCCAGCTTGCTAGCTGACATGTACGCAGTTCTTTTGCTGGTTGTAAACACGATGCATAGGAGAACTTATACGACCGGGAAATGGATAATGCTGGGTGTTCTGTACTTCGTTATTACTGTGGCGGTTATTATCCTGAACTCGCACGTTGTCAGGTGGATGAATCGTAGGAATCGGAATCAGAAGTACTTGAAGAACACTGAGATATTCGGCTTGCTGGCGATCGTGTTTGTAACCGCCACAACTCTTGAAACGTTAGGTTTCAGTAGCATAACCGCCTGCTTTCTCCTCGGCCTGATGTTTCCTCGAGGAGGGAGAGCTGCACGTACGATGCTGATCAAGCTGACCTACGCGGTTCACAACTTTGTGCTTCCGGTTTACTTTGGATATGTCGGTTTTCGTGCGGACATGAGTACTATCAACACCTTACCGAACTTGGCCGTCGTTATCCTCGTCCTTCTGCTAAGTATTGGCGGGAAGATCACTGGCTCGCTTGCTGCATGCTCGCACCTCAAGATTCCGTTGAATCAGGGAGTTCTTGTCGCCTTTCTCATGAACCTGAAAGGACACGTCGATCTCCTGGCAATAAGCATGGCTATCCAAGATTCTGTAAGTACTTGCATTTATTCATTCTCTTTGTTTGTTCCTAGGATGTAACGAAAAGATGCCTAATTATTTTCATTGTGCAGGTTGCAAATCTTCTGTTTTGTAACTTGATGGTAGCAGCAATAGTTCTTGATACATTAATCTGGGGGCCAATCATATCATACATTGTGAGACAAGAAAAGGACATCCTGGGATACAAGCACGTGCCATTCGAGGTTCAGAATCACGACACGGAGCTCCGATTGCTGACGTGTATAACTGGTCCGAGATCAGTCGGAACCATTGTTGGACTCATCGCTTCGTTAAAAACCTGCAATGAGGTTCCCGTGGAGCCTTACCTCGTACACCTGATTGAGCTGCCGGAGAAAACCAACAGCCACCTGATGTACCACCAGAAGGAGGTAGATGAGCTCAGTGATGACGACGACTATGGCGGAAATGACGTAGTGGAAATCAACGAGGCCATAGATATCTTCGCAGCCGACACCGGAATCATGGTCCATCAGCTCAAAGTGGTGGCGCCTTTTGAAACTATGTATTCCGACATATGCCAGTTTGCACTGGAAGTAAGAACATCAATCATAATCCTCCCCTTCCACAAGCATCAGAGGATTGACGGCAAGCTGGAGAGCGGCAAGGAAGGAATCAGGATGACGAACCAGAAGGTTATCCGGCATGCTCCATGCTCAGTCGCCATTCTCGTGGACCGAGGATTCACAGCCTGCAATCTCCATATGTCGGGGTCGGAATCTTTGCCGCATGTTGCAACGTTGTTCTTCGGGGGACCTGATGACCGGGAAGCGTTAGGGTTCAGCAAGCGGCTCGGCATGCATCATCAGATAAACCTCACAATCATTCGGTTTCTCCCAAAATCTTCCAAGAAGGAAACCGTGGGAGTCAATTTCGCTAGCACCGAGAAAGACATTCTGATGGCGGTTACTGATAGGGAAGACAATCAAGATTCTGTGGTTTTGACCGACTTCTATAACAGGTAACCTTATATCTGCAGTTAATCAACTTCATTTCCATTTTGATCATTCTGATAGGTTGTGTGATTTCTCAGGTATGTAACATCTGGACAGATAGGGTTTGTAGAGAAGCAAGTGGAAAACGGTGCAGAAACCGCATCAGCATTAAGAGACATGGCGGATATGTATTCAATGTTCGTTGTAGGAATGAGCGGGCGAAGGCATTCGCCATTAACGATCGGGATGAGTGACTGGGAAGAGTGCCCTGAGCTAGGTACAGTAGGGGATTTCTTGGCTTCGCCAGAATTCGATCTCGGTGGTTCGGTTTTAGTTGTCCAACAGCACAGCCCCTCGGAGAAGGAAAGCATACACAGTTGAGGTTAGATTAAGTGTAAACTACTGCTAGCATCAGCTTAGGATGTGAAACATAGTTAAATTCAGACCGGAGGTTTTCTTTTACCTCCTTGTACTCTCTTTGCACTCTTTTAAGGGACATCATAGATCAAAGTTCTGTTTGCGAAGGGGTTCTTGCAGCTTCATTTTGAGACTAAACCTTTTCGTTTCGAGTCGTATCAAAACCACGGTTTTGAAACCGAACTACGGTTTTCAACACCGTGGTTTTGTTGGAACCACTGTGTTTGAAACCAGACCGTGGTTTACAGTTTTACCATTACACTGCGGTTTTGTTGGAACCAACATCATTGAGAGGACGGTTATTGGTGTTTGCATTTACAGGCCGAATGATGCAAGTTTTTCATTAGAGGTAAACAAGAAAAATACATGCATACCAAAAACGTAAGGAACATCAAGGACTAGGGTTCAACTACTAAAGCTATAAAACTAGTGCCATTTATCATCTATTTACATACGAGTCTTGGGGGCAGGGGATCATGATCAGGAGATGTATCTGGTAGAGTACATTTGCACCGGGGAATCGATTTCATTCAGACGGCATTGCCTCGGATGATCGCTCTCGATGCAGTAATCCATGGTCCGGATTTGATCCAGTTCTTCGTCGCGATCATACACGAATTCAGGCAGTTCAAGCTCCTTCCTCTTCACCTGCTCCCACAGGTAATCCAGCCTAGTTATGTAGGTCACTTTCCCGTACAGCCTGCACGACGTCGTATTAAGCAACAATGGAAAAACAGGTGAACAAACGGAACAGAATAGATCGGAAAAGTGATTACCCGCCGGAGAAGAAAAAGCGGCCGAAAGTGGCCATGAAGAGCCTGGACTGAAACCCTGGGTGAACGAAGTACACGGCTTGGAGATTATCCCGGATTTTGGCCGGGATCGAGTCGTAGATCGCTCGGAGAGCCGAAATCCCCATGAAATTCTCGTTTTTATCCACCTCAGAATTCAGGTACACCACGGCAAACGCCTGATCTTTCAGCACAGGGTACACCTTCTCTTCCAGATACTTCTTCACGCTTTCAACGCTCACCAACGCAGCTAATCACCAAACACAAACACATTAGCAAAACCGCGAAAAACACACGCCAAAAAAAAGAGGTGAACGGAACGGGAATTTCAATTACCAGGAAAATACTTTCCGGTGACGGTGAGAAGCAGACGGCGCCTTTTATCCCTGCCGTGGACGGAGAAAACCTGCTGCTCCTCCAGGAGCTGCACGGCCTCGTTGATTTCCAACGGCATCTTTCGGAGCACTGAAATGGCAATCGCTGTAATTATGCGGAAAAGGGGGGTTTGGAGATTGGGTGTGAAAGGGAAAGATGAAAAGGGAGGGTTTAAATAGTTAGCAATGATGATGAAGAAGATAAGAGTAACGGAAGATAGTGAATGGGGATAACGTTGGAAGTGAGTAGTAACAGAGAAGGAGGAGGGAATATTCGGAAGCATCTTCGGTTTTTAAAAGTATGGGGTGAGGTCCATGAGGTTGTGTTATGTCTGATTCTTTCTTTTTTCTAGGTGCGCGCCATTTTCTGTTATCGACCACTCGTGGTTGTTAGTGGTTGGTCCACTCTCGTCACCAAGGCCTCTCTTTGTCCTTGCATTTTTTTTATAATATTTAGAAAATTATTATGAGCTTTTTAAATTATTCTGATATTAGAATTTCCCCTTTATTTAATCTGGTCAAAAATTTTAATTTTAAAGTATCACATATTTTATGGCAAGTGATGTATATTCTTATCCACTTGTTAATTTTATTATTTTTTCACTCATTTTTTCTATAACCTTCTACTTACTTAAGAAATTGATCTAATATAGATGCCAAATTTAAGGCGGTTCAGTGGAGAAATTGGATCTAGCCAAATCAATCGGTCCGTTCAAATTGGATTAGAATAACTTGTCATGAAGTTCAATTAGAGACGGACGGTTAAGTCCTGCCTCATCTCCAAGCAAACCCTAACCGTTTCTATCTTTTCACCGTCTCCCCCTTTGGGGAGATTGAGAAATAATCTTTAATTATTTTTCATTGATTTTTGTTCCTGAATAAGTGTGGAATCTCCATACAAAACTTTTAGATCCTTCAGATATGAGGCTTTCAATTAGTAGTTTTTTCCTACTCGATCATTCAAATCGAACCTCTTACTCGATCTCTAACTAGATTGAGGTCCTTGAATTCGGTTTTTTCTACCGGATCTGATTATTTGGATACTTGATTCCCGATTTTCAATGCGTCTACAATTTGAATCAAGGTGTTTACAATTTGAATCAAGGTGTTTACGCTTAAACAACACAGGTCAGCGTGTTCGTGGTGTTGCAGATGTTGCAGATCCCTGATTAACAAGTTAGATTATGCTTGGATGCGAATCTCTTGTTAAGCGGTTCATGACTTTCCCTGGTGGATAGGTATCTCTTGAGGGATAATACTATTTTTTATTGGATCACTTATTTGTAATAGGACAATTAGTCTGATTAGCATTTAGTTTGATTATCCTTGATAGGATACCTAGACTAGACGTTTGATTCCACTTATTGTAATCGCGGTTGGGCGTTGCCCAACATTATGAATTCATAATGATATTTTTCAAAAAATATATATATAAGAACTAAACACACCACCTAATCTCATTCCGCTATATTTTTCCATTACCTTCACTTGGAGGAGGCTGACGGAGATGACGATGGGGTGGAGTGATCGTGGCCGTTGATCTCGGAAGAGGCGTCGAAGGATCGGAATACGGCGTCGGCGTAAGACGGGGGTTCTAGGATGAAGGGATTATTGTCGTGGTCGGGGGTTTGACCAGAGGTTTGACCAGGAGTTTGACTTTTCTGGTGGAGCGGGTGAGGGAGAGAGCGGGTCGGAGAATAGCGCAGAGGATCGTGGCCGTTGGTGCCGTCGGCGGGGATTTCGGCGAAAGAGTTCGGTGGTGGGAGGTCGTCGTTCTCGCGGAGGAGTACTGATTCCATCTCTTCTTTGGGCTCCTGGAAACCCTGGCTTTCACCGCTCATCATCATGCAAGCGAATTTGCAGAAATTTTCGAGTGAATGGAAGTGATTAGATTAGGCTGCGACGGCGGTCATAGGGGCGGAGAAAAAGAGGTGGCGGCGGAGCTCATGGTTTCGGGAATTCCACGGCGAGTCTAATTGGAGGATTCGTGGATGAGTGCCAACTAATATTTTCCACGTGAATCGCACGTGTTGGAAACACTATCCGTTTCGGAACTTCGATCCGACCCATTTCGCCATCCGAAATCAAATTATCCGAGGTGTTTGGGCCTGAGAGGATTCCATAAATTAAGTGGGTTGACAAATACTGCTTCGGTCCCAAACTAAATTATATGTACACTTGACTACTAATATCTATAGTTACATACATTAGCGTACATAAAAATTTAATATTTATATATATATATTATAATAAATTTAACGAAATCACATATGTTAATATTAATAAATTAAATATATATATATATATGTTATAATGAATTTAACAAAATCACATAAATCACATATGTTAATATTAATATTACTATTACTATATATATGGTCATATATATGGGCAAATATATGGGCAAATATATGGGCAAAATTCAATAACAAATTGTGTCAAATATTAAAATGTGAAGTTTAGTGTGGGATGGAGAGTACAATTCTGAATTTACTTAATCATTTTGCCATTTATTTTCCTAAACTACCATTTTAATTTGTAAGAGAACTTTCCTTTCTTACACTAAAACCACCAAAACTCTACATCAAAAAGTTGCAATCGCCTTGGTTAGTTGATCACATCCTGCTAGAGCTCGCTTCTTGCCCACCTCTAATGCCCATGCAGTCACCTGTGACGCCCCTCTTGTCCACCTTTGATGCTTGTGCAGCCCATTTCCGACGCCCGTGCAACCTACCTCCACGAGCGTCGATCAAATAACGATCGTGTATAGTTAAACTTTTACATTTTGCTGCTTGAACAATAGTTGATCCCCTTTGTGCTTAACCATGACTAGAGCCTACAGTAAGAAACACGCAGATTAAAGGTGAGCATTAATTAATGAACACTAAGCCATTGGCAAATCATTACTTGATCGACGCTCAATTATTTTTACGGGACAAATTTGTGTGTGATTTGGTCAATGTTGTGCTTTTTACATATTGACCATGATTTTTTAGCAACAACATTATCGATTCATGATTTTCTTCATCCATGAATAGATTATTATCGAATCATAACAATAAGAAGTGTAGAAAGATGAAAATGTATAGTGAGAAAAAAATGAAAGAGAGAAGAAAGGAATGGGGCAATGGTGAAAAAAAACAGTGACAAAATAGGGTTAATTGAGCAAATTCAGGGCTTGTACCCCTAAATTATTTGATCAACAATGATCTCAATCTAAACTTCCACGGTATAATCTTATAATGATGTGAGGTAAGTTTGTATATTTATTATTAATTTTGTATATATTGATTAATTTATTGTACATAAAATGTTATAAGTTATCAATGAAAATCATGAACATTTCTTGTGATCGTGTTTGTAAAGTTAAATTAACCTGCCAGTGAAACAAAAGGGAAAGAAAATAAGAAAATGAGGCTTTAGAGAAGCTGGGATTTGAATATAGTTGAACAAGAACCGAACAAAGTAGAAAACATACTCCATAGAATTTAAGTTCGCATGAACGCGTTGGACCTCACATGCAGTAACTTTAAATAATTAAGTTAATACACATTCGATTTATGATGTTGCACCTCTGCTGTGACTGTCCGAGGTGTGGCTCGGCCCGAGGTGTGGCTCGGTCCGAGGTGTGGCTCGGTCCGAGGTGTGGCTCGGCCCGAGGTGTGGCTCGTGACTTCAGCTATCTCAGCGGGTGCAAGCCTGCAAAACAGAACCCCGGAGCTGTCTGAGGGTAAGTGCTTCGGTGTGATGATGAAAAGGGGGACGAAGTAAAGGATAATACGATTAAGGGAACAGTATGGAGTCTCAAGCTGATGAACTCGATGAATCCATATGAATGTTCATAATAATCACGAGAGTAGAAATTACATACCTGTGCAACTGAGTAAATGCGGGTATTTATAGCCAACGTTTGGCTCAGGGGCCAAACGATCTTCTGGGGACAAGGTGTGCAGGAGTTCTGCCCTCTTGTCTCCTAGGCCGAACATCAACAGTAAACCCCTATGTAATAGGGCGGCTTTCTGCAGACTTATGCGGGCCAGGCCCATGAATAT
>JAAGWI010006299.1:0-11557 GCA_012274505.1 Galium porrigens var. tenue
AAAAAAAAAAATCAACGTTCTTAAACTGTGTTCGTCACTACCAGTTAACGAGCTTTAGGGGGAGCTTTATATCTCTCAATTACGACAATCTAAGGAGAAATGAAGGACAAACAAACACACGAAGTGTTAACAAAAACACTTTTGAGTTTCTTTAGTTCATGATATCTCCGCTGATATTTGTGCTATCTTGTGTACAGAAAAATTCTCTAATTTCAAATCTTATATTTGTGTTCCAGTGCTGAGATATGCTATGTTTTACAGTTAGAAAGAATGCAGACTTTTTTTATGTTTAGCATAGGAATTAATGTGCACCTGGTTTTGTTATGTTTGTGTTGTCATTAGCAAAAGATTGATGCTCTACTCGTATTTTCAATTTGAATGCTCTGATGTTTATGTTTGTGATCTGAATGAAACCATGTCTCAGGCTAATATTGAATGTTGCCTAATAAACATTACATATATGTACCTCTATCCAACTGTAACCTTTTTGCTCAGTTCCATATTTTGTTCCTGCATCAACAGAAACCGCCTTTTTTCGAGACTCAGAGCACTCAGCTGATCTAACCATGTCAATCGCAAACTTTTGAAGCATCCATCTTTCTCCATTTTCCTCGTCTCAAATCCGCTACATTTTGCAGAGGCAAGCAGTAAGCCACTGAATCGACTGACTGTATCAAAAACCTCTTCTTTTTTGTGAAAGCTGTCTCGAAATTTCAGCAAATTCAAAGAAATCACCAAAAATCCCCACATGAACAAGAGCCTTTCTTGAAGTGATGAAACCTGTAGTTATCCCTCAGAACGATCTCTCTTTCCGTGATCTTTGAGATGTTTTTCATGGTGGAATGGCAATCGGAGCAGACACGGATGTTCTTGAACACCCGGACTGGAACCCTGTGAGGCAAATTCAACAAGCCAAAGGAAACCGCAATCTTTTCACTGTGATACAAAACCCAAGAGTCAGAAGACTCGGTTCTCATCAGCTTATGCAAGAAATTGTATATTTGTGTGGTTTGAGGATGACTTCTGTCCCCAGAAAAGAACTTGTGCATTTTTCCCTTCACTTCCAACCAGCTAAAACCTGGTTCTTTCTTCACCTCCTTCAGTGCCATTACTCTTCTCTGCTTCTCTGCTTCAGAAACTCTCCCCACTTTAGAGTACATATTTGAGAGGGTAACATAGACCGATGCATCATTCGGTTCCAATTCTAGTATGTGATTCGCTGCCAATTCGCCGAGTCTAAGGTTTCCATAATAACCGCAGCCTGCGAGAAAAGGTCGCCAGATCAAAGCAGTGGGATTGATTGGCAGTCTTTCTATGAATTCAAGAGCCTCTTCAAGCTTTCCTGATCTGCTAAACAAATCCACCATGGAGCTGTAATGTGTCTCCTCTGGCATAACCTTGTATCCCATCAACATGGATTCAAAATACGCTTTCCCTTCTTCAACCAATCCGCAATGGCTGCAAGCTGAAAGAACAGCAAGAAAAGTAGAGCCGTTGGGATGCATTCCTTCACAAGCCATTTTTTCAAAGAGAGCAGCCGCTTTCTTAAATTGTCCATGCTGTGAGTAAGCTTTAACCATGGAGTTCCACGACACAATATCCGGGTTCACTGTCTGATCAAACACTTTCTCAGCTTCATCCAAATTGCCACAGATTGTATAGGCTTCGATCAAAGAGCTTGCAACATGAAGGTTTTTCACCAGGCTGGATTTCACACCCCAGCTGTGTAACTGCCTTGTTGATGAAAATGAAGGCAAAGAAGCAGAAGCTTTAAGAACACTTGATAAGGTGTATTCATCGCATGATATTCGATCCAAGGTCATATTTTGGAAAGCTTCCAATGCTGATTCAAATCTCTCATTGCGAACAAAGCCGGCTAAAAGCGCGTTCCATGACACCACAGACGCATTCTTTCCCATTTCTCGACACTGTTTTTCAGCATTGGCCATTTCTCCGAGCTCTGTGTACATATTTACAATGGCAGTCCCCACAAAAGCTCCTGAAACCATTCCATTCTTGATCAGATAACCGTGGAGCGAATAACAATAATCAGAATGCCTCATTCCTCCACAACATGAAAGTGCCAAAGTCAGTGTATGCTCATTGGGCTGAAAACCATGTTCTTCCCTCATCAGATGCAGCTGCCACAGAGCCTCCTCAAACGCCTTCTTCTGGTACAGTCCAGAGATTAATGCAGTACAAGATACGATGTTCTTTTCAGGAAGTGTCTGAAACAACTTCTGAGCATCCTCCATGAATCCAAACTTGCAATACATTGTTAGAAGGGAATTGCCGACAACTCCATTCAACACATAACTCAACTTCACTACATGAGCATGGAATTGAGCTCCTTCCTCCATAGCAAGGATGCTTCCACAGCCCGATATCAGAATCGAAAATGTATAGTGATTTGGCATTATTCCCCAACGCATCATCTCTATAAACAAGCTCACAGCTTCCTCAAACATGCCATTGCATAGGAATCCAGAAAGCAAACAATTGCACGCAGCAACATCAACGGAAATTATACCATCGAAAACCAATATCGCGCTATCGATTTCGCCACACTTAGCATACAGTTTAATAAGAGATGTATCCACAATCTTGTCCCCACAGATCCCTCCCTTTATGAATGAAGCGTGCAACTTCTTGCCAGCACCTACATTGCCTTCCCTCGTACAGATGCTCAAAGAATCTATCACCATATCAAAATCAGCCCTTTTTTTAGACCCATCTTTGCTTCCTTTAGCACAAACGTAAAGATTGCTTCTTTGAGTAATTTCTCCGAACACCTTATACTCACACCTAAAATCCTTAATTCTTGGAATCTGGAATAAAGGGTTCTTCACATGCCAATAAAATGAAAATGGCGCTAAACTCGTGAAAACCATTTGCTGTTTGAAAAATGGATAAAAGATGTTAGATTTTTTCTGGGTTCTTGATAATTATGTTGTCATTTATCTGCGCAGGGAAAATGAATATAAATGAGAGTGGGTATAAAAAGGAGGCATTTGATTTATCAATAATAAATGAATTTCATCCACATGCTTATTCCTCACAATCCAATACAGGCTTATGAATAATCCAAGCATTTTTCAACTGAATTCATTTTCTCAGATTCAAACCCTGTTTTTGGTTCCGGTCTGCAGATTTGGAAGTGGGTTTCTTCCCAATTTGAAGTTGATTGAGTGTAGAAAAGCAGTTGGATTTTCGCATAGGTTGAGCTGCATAAATTGCTGCCATTTCAACGAAAATAAGAAGGGTCGGGGAAGGAGAAGAAGCGTGGTTGCGAGGGCGAGCACGAGAGAGTCTCCGTACGAGGTTTTGGGGGTGTCTCCGTCTGCAACTCCGGATGAAATCAAAAGGGCTTACAGGAAACTCGCCCTCAAGTTCCACCCTGATGTTAATAAGCAGGTATATGCTCAAATGAAGTTAATTGATTTTGGTCTTTTATATTTGTGTTCAAGAACTTTTTATGCTATTTGTGATGTGTTTATTGGTACAAGTTTTGGTTCAGAACTATAATGCATTTAGATTGAAGAAAGTGGAAATGAGGAATTTCTTAGATCATGTTCCAAATGGATCATTTGTCCAAATTATCGTGTTCATTTCTGTTTAAGTTATAAAACAAAGTAGTAGCTTTATTCGTACTAACATTGATGATATAATCGAAGGGAAACATGTCGAGTATATATTAAATGATAATAAACGAATCGTTATCGTTTTGTAAGTTGGACAGGAATGGATAACGTAACTTGGACAGGTAAATCTGATGTTGTGCTTCATCCCCCGAGAACGAAGGAGTGAAAAGGAAGACTTCTTCTGAGATTTGGGGATTGTTTCTGCAGCAAAACTGTCTAAAAGGGATTAATAATGTACTTGTGCTTCTACACATATTTTGTCTTCGAATTTGGGAAGGAAAGCTTTAACTACATTATGTGTTGTGAAATTTAAAGTTTGAATTATACCAGGCTCTTGCTTGAGACACAAATGATCTTTTCATTTCTTCCTCATAGTTATCTACTTGCTGATGCCATGATCATTCTGTTCTATTTCTTATGTGCTCTTTTTATCGTTTTCTTACAAACATGTGTCTTAATATTAACAGGCAAATGCTCAAGAAAAGTTTATGAGGATCAAGCATGCATACAATATTTTGTTGAACAAATCTGAGAGACGGGTGGAATCTTCTTACTCCACACCTGGGAGAAGCCAAAGTAGGACTGCTGAGGATGATGAAGAATTCTATGGATTTGGTAAAATATACACTCACACCACTCTTGACCATTTAAGGCATTTTAAAGTCTCGCGTCTTTTATTGTGTTTGTACTACATTTACCTTATCTAGTTATACTCATAAATATATGTGAGGAAAATCAGAAGCACCGTTAAGACTTTGTAATATGGTTTTGTTTTTGTCTGTTTTTTCTCATGTTGAACGCCTTCATATTATGCAGGTAACTTTGTGAGGGATGTCCAAATAACCATAGGTAGATTTGTGCTTTTTAATCAAAGAATGAGAGCCATGAAGCTAGTTGCATGCATTTGTTTTGCTTTTAGCCGTCTTCGAGGAATGAACCTTATTCAGATCCTGAAATTTCATTGTCTTTGTTCAGGGGACTTCTTTAAGGATCTTCAAGAAGAATTTCGGAACTGGGAAGCTGAAGCTGCATCACAGGGAAAACCAAAGAGCTTGTGGGAGGAATTGTCGGTAAGTCATAATCTTTAATGTCTTTATCAGACGTCAGATCTTCTGAAACATTTTTTCACCATAATTTATGCTTGACAGGAAATCGGAGAAGAGTTTGTCGAGTTTCTGGAGAAAGAGCTGAACATAAGTGATGCTGAGACAGAGGGAACTGATGGTAAGAAGCGTAATGCATCCTCCAGTGGATCAAAGGCAGAAGGAAGAGTGAGTGGAGCTGATGCAGCTGAAAGTGGTAACGAAGAAAATATAGTTGATGATATTGAGGCCACCCTTGCCCAATTGAAGAAGGAATTAGGTCTTTGATGAAATGGATTCCTCCGAAATATATACTACTTCACTAACTGCCAGTTTCTTAACCCCTGTTATCATAGCCCAGCTTGTTGTAGTCATTATTTGACAGGCATGTCCTCCTTCATTCTTCTGCACCTGCTATGTATAATGACTTTTGAAAAATAGGTAAATTTGCAATTTTGTTACATTGATGCCACTTCTGCTGAGAGTACATTCAGCTACATTGATTGCTGTCATGACTTGAGCTTGATTTTTTTCGCAATTTAGCCCTTCGGATAATTGATTCTGATGTGTTGCTACTTTTGTACTACAGAGAACTAGCATTGATATATACCAGAAAAAAAATAAACGACAGACCTCGGGAAAAAGATTATTCATTCTGTCTAGAGCATATGAATAAGTTCATGTACATAATAATGAGAAGTAATGAATCTAATCTGCATTTCTTAGTTGGAGCAAAATGTGGAAGGATTTCTCAGTTGATTCTCTTTTATATGAAAATTCCAAAAACCTCCCCTTTGAAGAAACCAAGTTGTCTTCACACAAGATCTCCCATGAAAGCCACATCTCAAAGCATTTACTCTACATAGTGTACCAGTACATTTGTCGCGTTCCCGTGGTTTTTTCTCGCGGTATACATGGACGATATTCTACCAGGACAGTCGGGTTTGGCAAAGAGTTCGAGAGAGGACCAACTAGAGGATCAATGAAGTTACCACTGCTTCATCCTTGATGTTTGATTGGAAACCATGCAAAACAGTAAATATGTTTCTAAAGATGGTTTTTGGTAAGAACATGTTAGAAGCATCAAATCCATTTTGAAGAAAAAAGTGAAAGCTTGGTGCCTAAATCATTTTGGTGTCAAAACACAAGCGTCGTTTTGGGCAAGTAGACGAAATTGCTACTGTGCTTCAAGGCAAACACAGTTTGGTGCACTTAGATTATATCAGAACTAATCCAAGTGTGGGCAGGTAAATTAGATTCCCAAATGAGCCTTTAATCTTCACACACAACTCCCCTGAGTGTCGAACCGAGTGTCCAATTCCACAGTTACATATATAGAAGGTTTTGAAACGAGAGCTATTCACCATCAAGAATTCGTCAAGAGGCGTCTTCAATACAAACAGTTAATAAGCAAGCCCTTGATCCTAAAAGTACCAAGTTTCACAAACTTTGTCGCACTCCCAAAGCACCCTAAACTGGAAAACCCAAGACCCTAGGCAGCTCAGATAGAAACTTGCAGACTCCGATTTCACTTCAAAATTGGTTACGTCGTATATCTCAGAATCTCTCTCCAAACCGGAAGAAGAAAGCACCAGTCCCAGAGTTGTGGTCAACTGCATACTCAGCACGTACTAAACCTAACTTGACACCAGCACCATAAGAGGATCCCTGGCCCACTCGCCTGTAAACTTCTGTTGGATTTCCTTTCAGGTCCTTGGAACTTCCAAGATCATTACCGTGTTCCACAAATGCATACACATGCGTGTTTTTGATAGGTATCCGCAATTCAGCAGCCAACTGCCGGTCAAAATCAGTGGAATAATTAGCATGTATTGAATTCGTCACAATCTTAAAATGGTAGAAATTTCAGTAGAAATGACTCTGCAAAAGAAACAGTAGTTTTTCTGACATGATTACATAACCTACCTCCAGAATATTTCGAGCTGCGCCTATTTCCCCCATGTTGTAGCCCCTCACTGAATATGGTCCGCCGAGTGTAAAGGCATCATAGCTTGGAAGATCTCCAACACAGCCCCCATAATGGCCATGGAGAACTAGGACAGGAGGTGGTGATTTACCAGCTCCCTCTTCAACTTCCTTTAATGGGACAAATCGTGTCATCGTCAACTGATGTCTATTAAAGAATGGGAATTTGCTTCCGACACCAATTCCTTGGTCGACCTGCAATTTAGACACAAATTAATCCATGACTGTGCCACATCTCTAGATCATTGCCTTAAGCCAAGCACCACGGTTGACATGCTTCATTGGCTTTAACATAAATCAGAAATAAATAAGATAAACAGCTGCATCAAGTTGTAAGGATTCTGGGGACTATATTCTTTAAACAAAAGAAAAACTGATATTTTCCTAATAATGGGATTATATAGGATAAGACACACCTGGAAAACATTTCTCTCCCCAACAATGGCTCCATTCACAAACTTTGTGTTATCTCTTGTTATATTAGCTTGTAAAAAGGCCATGCGGTCAATGCCGGTTCCACTGAGGGTTGTTGGGGGTCCATCTGGGCTGATACCCCCACCAGGTAATACTCTTTGACTGGTTGGAGAGATATGGCTGCTCTCATCACGAGTTGTAATCTCCTCTAAAACAAGACCATAAGTGAATTTGCTCTGGCGAGTAAAGTTCTGCCAAAAAACGAGAAAAAAATAATAGTTAGCACCTCTACACATACAAGAGGATACATTAAAAAGTAATGCTAATTGTTTCTTTATAGTTTATACAAAAGGATATGTCAACCTAATCGCAAGATACAAAAGTATTTGAGTAGAGGATGAGAAGAAAGCGATTGAACAAAAGAGATTGATGCCCAATTCAAGACTACGAATCACACAAATGACCAAGCTAATCCTGAATAACCCAAAGACGAGAAAATGAACTTGGTTACGAGCCTACCTCTGTGATATTAGCTTTAACTCCAGCTCGATCAACCCAAATAGCGGGTACATCTTCCAATCCTGGCCCACCTGTGAATACTGGACTCACTTTTCTCCCATTAAAACAGCTGGCACGGAAAGTACGGTTCCGAGGATCATAAAGGCCATCCCAGTATGGATGTGCATACTCCAATTTAAAAGCTAGATCATCCTGCAAAAACACAATAACTTAATCACAGTATCTACCAAAGAGAATTTCCATTTCACAGCAACTGTAAGATTTTCATATGCAAAAGGAGAGATCAAGATCACCTGAGGGTTCAGTAAATTGGTTGTATTGACTGATCCAACAAGCGATCTATTTAGGCCCTTGATATTTCTATGCTCAAATGAAATTGTCCCACCAGGCTGAACAGAAGCCTGAAACAACATCACAAAATGAAATGATGCATAAGCAAGAATGGCACATTCAACGGCAATCCAATCTCATCAAAAAGCACATACCAATGTCGGACGACCTCCACGTCCAGGAACAATACCCCACTCTGTACTAACTTCAGTGGAAACCTGCTCCAGCTCCTTTAACTTAATTTCAACAATTATGCCTCCCTCATTCTTCTCATCAGGGCGTGGGTTAACCTCAATATTCGAGAAAAGACCTAAGGAGTTAATGTTCCTTAATGCCTGTTTTCCCGCCTCAATATTGAATACCTCCCCTTTACGAAGCTGAAAAAGAAACCCATCAAAGATCACCCCTCAGGCCCTCACGCACTATAACAAAATATACACCTCAAATATAAGATCAGGCATCGTAGTCTCGTATAAAACTAGTCTTACTAATCCAGTTCTACTAAATGATTTCAAGCATCTAAAGCATTTCTTATCAAATTTCTGCATATCTTGTCATGATTTTACTAACCATATTAAGGGTTGATGATAATTGTATTGAAAATGAAGAATTGATTATAATGATACCCATTAACCCCAAAATGGAGAGGAATGGAGGGGAATGATTTTTGGCTTTTTTAGTAAACAAATGTGGGACCCAATTTATCATACCGCCCAACCAAACACCCTACTCTATAATCAAAGTGATTGGCCTCCTCCAAAACCTCCAACCAAGCACACACTAAAACACTGATCCAGTATGGCCCTCACGCACTAACCATACAGAATGAGCAATAAACAGTATTAATACATACATAACAGCATGATTTTACTAACTGTGAGCATTCCTCGTGTTAGATAAGCAAACAACATAATCAGAAAACCAAGCTCGGTATAAAATACAAAACAACATTCCATACCTTCCGAGGCAACTCCCTCCTGACAACAGCAAGCTGAGTGTTGCCCTCACACACATTCCCCAACTTATCCTGAAACTGAATCACCAGCTGAGTGATATCCCCTTCCACAACCTCACAAACCACTTCCTTGGTGTTCAAGTTCCCAAAATTCACCACTTGGGCACAAGCATACCCGTTGTCATGATACCACTGCTGCACAGAATCCCGTATCTTCTGCAGAAGCCTCGCACTCACAGCCCCTCTCTCCCTCAACAAACCAATGATCTCCCTCTGTGCAGACACCGGCAGCAAACACGGCCTCGAGCGATCCATCCTCCGCCTGTAGTCCTTTTCCTGACTCCTGTAAAAATCCAGCTTCTCCTTCTCCGTCATATCCGGGTCCATTTCGATGGGCTTAGTCTGCGGCATCAGGCCCACGTTGATGCACCGGAATTTATCCGCTGCCGGCCAGGTGCTCTCTAGGAAAGAAATCTTCACCCCAACTGTGCCATCGGGATTCGTCTTGGCGTCTAGATCAACCTTCTCGAACATTCCACAGCCAGCGAGGGTTTCGAGCTCTTTCTGCAGTTGGGTCTTCGTATAGATCCCTCCGGGCCGGATGGTGACCATTTCGAAGAAGGAGTCCTCGGTGCCTTCCGTTGTCTGACCCCGGCGCCGGTCGAAGAACACGATGTCGGAGACCTTGTACTTCTTGAACCCACTGAGCTTGTTCAGCTGCGCAACAATGTTGACCGGCAAACCGTGGGAGTCCCAGTCCTTTTGGCTATCTTCTCCGTCCTTTGCATTCGCCGGAGACGGTAAAATTCGGGACCAGAAGTCTGACCAGAAATTCCCACCAGAACCTCCACCGCCTCCTCCGCCACCGGAACCACCTCCTCCACCACCGCCGCCGAAGTTGTTGATGCCTCCTCCGCCGAGTAAAAGGGTGGCGGCGGCAGCGGCGCCAATGAGGGATGCTTTGACGACTATGCCGGAGCGGTTCGAATCAGGGGTTGTCTGGAGTTTGGGGGTTTGGGGAGCTGAATTGGAGGAGGGGGTGGGGTTGCGAGTGTACCTGATGGCAGCGGAGGTGGAGTAGCGAGTGGTGGTCGGTGCGGCGGCGGAGAGGGGGCTGTGGCGGGCATTGCGAGGAGGGAGGATGACGGAGCAGGAGGAGCCGCCGGAAGCGGCGATGGTGGACAATGGGGATAACATCTTTGTACCGAAGAGAGAGAAATGGGGGGGTTTTCTCTCTCTTTTGTATCGGGTGAGGAAAGGGTTTAAGAATTTCTTTTTAATTGCCTGTAATATGGTATTTATATTCTCATTTCATATTTTGGCTCCCCTGTTCTTCTTTTTTTGGTTTAGAATTGTTTTTGTTTGTGGTGGAAACCCTCCTACTATTAAATTTAAAGTTGGAATTATAATTAAAATATTATTACATTTAAGAAATAGTCAATATTAATGATTATAGAAATAAAAGAATGATCATAAGTGGAACTATCATTTGCATATGTAACAATTAATAAACCGTGATAAAATTGCAACTTAACTATAATAAAGTGAAAACCTAATACCTCCAATTTCAATTTTATTAATCTAATAGAATCATAACTGGATTATATTTAAACGGATATGTTTCAAATTAGTATTAAAGTCGATACAACTGATGTTTATAACTATTAGGGAGTTGAAAAAGTCACAACTATGATTGTTAGTTGTTAATAATTTCTTTAATGATGAGTAATTTATACATAGCCCAATTATTTCATTCTTGATAGAGATCTTATTTGTGGTCCAGTTTTACACTATCTAAGGCTGGCCCAAAAAAAATTGGGGCCTGAAACAAATTTTTTAAAAATATCTAAATATTTTTTATTAATTTTTTATATATAGAGAGTTAAATAATTTCAAATTTGAGGCCTTTTTAATCATTTTACCAAGCCCATGTATATAAAACAGATTGAAATTGGCCTAATTTTACTTTTTTAAAAATATTTGTACATTAACAGTAAAGAAAATTAAAAAATTGGACCCCAATTTTTCTAACCCAATTGGGGATTTGCCTTATATGTTGGGCCGGGCATGTCTGTCTTTTCTGTCTACAAACTCGAAACGACGTTGTTTTGATAAATATTGGTCCAGTTTAACTCTTTGCGTCATCTCTCATGCTTTGCACTTCCGATCAATCTCTAAATCAAGTTTCATGTATTATCAGTGGTTGGTAGTTGTTCGTCAAACGGCAAAATTAATCAATGATTTAAGTAACACTCAAATATCCTTGACTTTCTTTTGCCGCCCAACACCTAAACTCTGTGATTATGCCTTCCCCTTTCGGATTGATTCGAGTAACATGAAGCATAATAGGTGTTATTGAGGTTATGGAAGAAAATAGGAATATGGAAATAATGTTAATTAAGAAATATCTTTTCTTGTGTAGGAATCCATAGAATAGAATCATTTTCATATTATAGTTTGTATTGTATTGCATCTATCCCACATTGGAAGATGTAAGGTTAGAGGCTCCTGTGTATCCCTATAAATACTGTAATCATTCTCATGGATGAATGGCCTTTGATGATAATAGAAGTGCCAATATTATTACCATTATCACTTGTACATATTTTATATTTTATCAATATCATATA